>JAFEMH010000644.1:552500-678790 GCA_022495995.1 Adenophora triphylla var. japonica
TCAACAGCTTCACCAAGAAATGCATTCATCATTGCAACCCCATCTTCGATGCTCCACTTGATGTACTGCCCCATTTCGTACTCCTTGATCATTTCTATCCTACTCTCCATTACCGTCTTGCTAGCATAAAACATGAACCTCTCTTTGGCATCTTCCGATTCCTTCACATGTTCCTCAGTTGTCATTGACAACTCTTTCTTCAGCTTGGCAATCTCGTCAGCATAAGCATCAACCTGTTTCTCAGCTTGTGCAGCCCTAAACGCCTCGAACTTGACCTTCTAATCAAGCACCTTGATCCTGTCATCTTTCACCTCAACATCCTTAACCAAGTGAGCCACCAGATTCAATGTCTGCATATTTAGAGACTCTTAGAATTTTATACAAAATATTGAAGACGCAGGAAAAGAGAAAGTGATGTTACCTTCTCAGCACTAGCCAACGCATTGTTAGCATGACAACCATCCTTCTTTAACACCTTCACCACTTCAACCTCATCCAGTTTTCTCTTTTTCTCAGCCTTGAAACTTTCTCCTTTTGAAAGCGGAGGCTTAATGTCTTCCTTCTTCACCCCCACTTTTGCCCTAATCCCGGACATAATATCCTTCACATCAAAGCCAACCTGGGGACAAGAAACTGCAAAATAAAGAAGCAAGTCAATTAAGCAAATGAAGAAACAAAGTGGAAAGAAAGAGAAAACTTACCGGATGACATCCTATGGGAACACTCTTCCAACAACTTGTCTGACTCTATTTCTACACCCACACTTTCAGAGATAAATACAACAGGCAGCGGAACAAACTTGCATGACTCCTCAGGTAGAGTTCTCACTTTCTGAATGATTTCCAAAGAGTCATCCAGTTTAGGAAAAAGATCACTCAACTTGAAGACTGCAAAGACGAACGAGATTCAATCAACCTGAAGATAATAAGATCGGCAAATAAGAAATAAAGATAATCGAACTACCTTCCTTCCTCCACTCACGAGCCACATCCTCAACACCTTTTATAGTGTCCCTTCTCACAAAAAAGAACCTATTTTTCCAACCCCTATACGAATCTAAAGAATCCACTATAAAACTTAGGGCCTTGCTTTTCACCCTAAAACCAAACCTATAGGTACCATGGGTCTTAATTTCATAACAACAGGCAAATTCCTCCAGGCCAACCCTTAAACCCATCTCATCGCTCAACTTGTCCAAGGTAGCCAAAGCCCTCCAGCCAACAAGCATGAGTTGACAGTAGGCGAGGCCAGTAGTCTTGAAGAAACGAGTGATTAGAGGGGAAAAGGGGAACTTGAGTCCAATGGTAAAAGGATACTCAAGAAAGCAAACCCAATCGTCCGAAACACAATCAGAAAAAAGATTAGGGTTGGGATCTATAAACTCCACGCCCACGGGAAAAGTAAAATTTTTTCGAAGAGTTTCAATGCTAGCAAGAGACATGGCACATACCTCATCTTCAGGACGGTCTGTAACACCTAAGCGACAAAAACCATGGGGCAACACAGAACTAGGGCTAGCGGTCTCCTTAGATTTACCCATATAGGACAAGAGAATGGTAACAAACAAGAAGAAGAAGGCTTTTGAAAGGAACGGGGACTCACCGGAATGGGAAGGACGCTTCTAAGGCTTGCCAAATGTTGAAGGAAGAGGAAGACATCAATTGGCGTATTAATAAGATGAGACTTGACGGTTGAAGAACCCTAGGCATACTCAAATACCTAAGCCCTAGGTCTTGGAAGTTTTTGCGTTAAGAGGCCGCCAGGTAAGGGGAAACGTGGGCGCCAGCAGAAAAAAGGGTTAAAATTTAAAAAAATTTAACTTCTCTAAAAATTTAAAATTTGGGGGCAATTGTTTGGGGTGAAAAATCACGTCCAGCATGCTACAACTTGGCGCTACATCCTGACGCCACACCCTGAAACAACAACTTGCCAATACGACACTAATGCGAATTAAAACTGTCAATGCCCTATTTTTTTAAGGTCGTTACCACAAACCAGGTCAAAGATCTTCAATACTCATTTTACCAAACGAATCACCTTCAACTTTTCACGGATTTCAAGGAGGAAAAGGTGGAAAACATTGGACTCGGTACAACCGTTATTTTCATGATTGTTTAAATAGCATTAGATCCACACATGTATACACACACTCACAGATACAGGCACACACGTGTTGTATATACATTTCATTTTACTCTCTACCATCATAAGACTAATAAAATTCCATTGTTCCGAGGTTTTATGCCGGCGAACAAGTTGTTCAAGGGCTTTCCTCGTTAAAACCTTTGTTTTTGCATCTTGAATTAAGGATATCATAGTCCATGGAGTCCCATTCTCATCCTTGAGGTCAAAGTGCTTAAATTTGGCCAAAACATATATATATATATATATATATATATATATATATATATATATATATATATATATATATATATATATATATATATATATATATATATATATATATATATATATATATATATATATATATATATATATATATATATATATATATATATATATATATATATATATATATATATATATATATATTAAAGATATACATAATATTATCTAGAATTTTTCTATAATTTGTATTATTTACTTTTCTAATATAATTACAATTGTATAATTAGCACTCTATCTCTTGTATAAATACTTACTTTGTAATTAATAATAGTTGAGTGTTTTTTAACATAATTCCTCCACAACCTTATTAGTGTTTTCCTTCATGAAATTTGTACATAACTTTTTCACATATCTTATTCAATAATTTCTAATTGGTATCAAAAGATTTTCGATCCAAATGCTCCCCACCCCTTTTGCTTAACCAAAAAAATTTTCGGGCTATCTTGTCTCAATGATCACCCATGCTTCAACACTCCCTCTCATATCTTACTTATCAACCTATTTCAATAAAAACCAAAATCTCACCTTTCTCACATGGAACCAACTGAAACCCTATTTTTTCCCTAACTCATATCTCTCTCACCTTGGATGGTCTTTCCTAATATTTTACCCTCAAAACTAACCCACAAAACCCCTTATTTCCCCTTCTCAACTCAGTTTTTCCTTCTCTTCCTCGTTTCATCATTCTCTATTTTTTTGTTTCTTATTTTGTATCAAGAGTTTTTTTACAGATGTTATTAGAGCATATTCGTTACACATGCAGGCCCAACGATTCACGATATTTCTCCCCGTCACCCGATAATAAGTTCACGTCGTATGTATTGGCAAAGCCTCGCTACACGTGAGGGGCGTGTTAGGAACATTATCCCACATCGGGAATTGAGGAATCTTGTCAATAACATATAAAGATCACACTCTCATTAACACCATTTGGTTTTAAGGTGGAACCTCAGACTTTAAGATGTTATCAGAGCATGTCCGTTACACGTGAAGGCCCAACGGTTCATGATGTTGCTTCGCGCTACTCGATAATAAGTACACGTTGTAAGCCTTCGACAAAACCCGACTACACATGAGGGGTCGTGTTAGAGATATTATCGCAAATAATAGGAAATTGACAAATCTTGTATATAACAAATAAAGATCTTCATACACTCACATTCACACCAATTGATTTTAATATAAAATCTCATACTTTAAAATATATAAATGAATGTTTTACATTACATACTACAAAAATCTTATATTTTGAGGTAATAATTTTATATGTACCAATAAATTTTTACAACAAAAACACAAACAATAATCTAGGGTTAATTTCACCGCCCACCCCTCATATTTGGATAAGTCTCGGTGTTATGATTTGAATTCGTCTCAATGACCACCTACTCGGTATTAAATCGACTACTTTATATAAGCATTACTAGTAAAAACCCGTGTCTGAGGACACGTGGTATATAATTTTTAATTAAAAGTGAGAGAAAAATGGAAAAGGAACAACTTAGTGAGGGTAAAATGGAAAAAAAAAATTGGCACTATTCATACAACTGTTCATCCCACTTTCCTCATTTATACTATAACTAGTAAAAGCCCATGTCCGAGAACACGTGATATTTTTTTAATTAAAAGTGAGGGCAAAATGGGAATGGAACAACATAGTGAGAGTAAAATGGAAAAAAACTTTTGACATTATTCATACAACTATTCATCCCACTTCCCTCATTTATACTATAGATTTATACTATAGATATTTAAGCACATTAAGAGTGAACATGTAAATAAAATAATAAACTAATAACTATCAATCAACTTTTCCTCACACGTCATTTTTTTATAAGTTTACTCCATAAATATTATTATAATTCTTTAAAAAATAACCATATAACCAATTCAATAAAATTTAAATTCAGATAACATTTAGAGTAATATTAATTATAATATTTATCATCATGTAAATAGAAGTAATATTATGCTCTAAAATTGTAATAATTGATAGTCTCTTTGTCAAAAAATAATGTTGATATTTTTTCTATTTTTTTAAATTCCAAATGAATGCCTATTTTCTTTACAAAGTATATGGGTATTTGAAGTTATACTTTACTTAGTTGGCTAAATAGTTATCAAATATTAAAGAGAATAGAAATTATTTTGGGATAAATTTTTTTGATTGATATTCATTTTGTGACCAAGAATGTATCAAATATTAATTTCTTAAATCATAAAATTATTTGAATTTGATAGAATTATAATTATAGTATGTAGGGGAAATATAGGGTCTTGATCTTGATACTGAGGCCGGATATGTGATTGAATCGTGTATAATCCACTTTCCGAATAAAGTATTTCGACCCTTAATGCCTGGGTTACACAAAATCTTTATTGGGATAAGACAATCACGCAATTTGTTTTCTAGGCAAAGAGAACAAATCTAAACTGTGAGAATTGATTGTGCTTTCGTTATTGTTGTAATTCACTTGTATGTTGTGTGTGTTACAAATGAGATCAAACATCTGTATTTAAACAGATGGAGAGGTATCAGTAAAAGGGTACATTCAAAAGACATGACTTTAGCCAAGCAATGTGTCTTTTCACTTTGAAAAGGCACCTGTTCAGGAACTGCTCGGCCGAGTCAAGGGACTCGCTCGGCCGAGCACATATGTCTAGTGAAATTCTGCCAAGCTGCACGACCGTGTCTTATGAACTGCACGGCCGTGTTGTTCATACTGCTCGGCCGAGCAAGGCACATGCCTCGACCGAGCAAGACACTCCAGAAACTTGGCCAATCTGCTAAGCTCTGCTCGGCCGAGTCAAGGACTCTGCTCGGCCGAGCATATCAGCAAAATGTGCTACCCTTTAACTTTTACTTCTTTATCGAGGTTGACTTCGTTTTAGCTCAAACGAGTGTGTACTCCACACTTTCCCTTACTCGTATCCGAGTCTAATACGAATCACATTGATCTCTTAGTAAATCACCATTACAATAAAATAAGTTGAGTGATACTAAAATCACCAACAAATCCCCTCCATTTTAGTGTAATCCTTTGATTTACTAAACTTTATAAATAACGAAACAAACGAATGCATAAATGAAAATGTCTTGCGATTGAATTTTCATCTTAGTATAATACACATTTCAAATACTCGAGAATCGGGGTGTCGTAACGATTGAACCCGTCAACTCATATGAATACATGAAGATACTATACACATAAGTTCAGTACAATTCTCTTTGTTTAATCTTGACACTATTACAAGCCATGTGTCCATATCCAATAGTGAACATATAGGAAGCCAAGTCCTAGCTTCTTGAAGCGGCAAAACTTCATGTCCACATAGGTAGTTCCTTTTAATCTTGCACCTGCATTTGCAATTTTTCAAAGGAACTATTAAGAAGATATTCTTCAACCTAACCTTTACTTGCAGGTCTGAACACATACCTTGGGAAAGATAATAACATGTGTTCCAATCTCCAACTGCGAGCTTTCCACATTGAATTCAAGCTTCTAACGTTGTATTAGAAGGGAATTGGGTATCTCACAATTAGAGGATTAAATGGACTTTAATCCCATTCCCATTGCAGACTTATTTACCAAGTCTCTGGCTAACCCCTTCGTCAAGTGGTCAGCCAAATTTTGTTGCGACCGAACAAATTCAACTGATATCACACCATTCATGATTCACTCCCGAATCATACTATATCGACACCCAAGTGTCTAGACTTGCCATTATAAATCGACTATAGGCCCTAGCCAAGGTGGCAGCACTATCACAATGGATGAGACATTGGTGATATCGGTTTTGGCCATAATGGAATCTCATATATCAAGTTCGAAGCCACTCCGCTTCTTTTCCAGCGGCGACGATGCTACAAACTCGGATTCCATTATAGAATGCGTAATACATGTCTCTTTTGGAAGCCCAAGAAATGGCACCTCCTCCAAGCAAGAACACCCAACCACTAGTAGAAGATGAATCTTCTTGGTTGATCCAACTAGCATCTGTGTAACCTTCTAATATAGAAGGATGTCCACTATAACACAAACCATAATTCATAGTACCTTTTAAGTACTTGAACACCCTTGTTATAGCATGCCAATGCTGTCTACTAGGATTACTAGTAAACCTGCTCAATCGTCCAACTGCATAAGCAATATCAGGTCGAGTGCCCGTCATAGCATACATCAAACTGCCTATGTCTTTTGAGTATTCGAGCCGTGACACAAAGTTTACCAAATAAGCTTGATACAAGTTTCTCAGTAGGATCCATGGGAGTACTAACTTTAGAACAATTATCACAATTAAACCTCTTGAGAATTTTCTCAATATAATGAGATTGTGAAATTGCAGTTCCCTTGTTCATCCGTTTAATCTTTATACCAAGAATTACATCGGCTTCTCCCATGTCCTTCATAGAAAACTTTGATGACAAAAACTTCTTAGTTTCATCAACTACATTTTGGTCTGTGCCAAAAATCAACATGTCATCTACATATAGGCAGATGATTACACCTTTACCGGATTCATCAAATCTGCTATATACACATTTGTCGGACTGATTTAATACAAAACCATTCGACAAAACAACCTCATCAAACTTTTGATGCCACTGCTTAGGTGCTTGTTTCAGCCCATACAATGACTTAATCAACTTACATACCTTATGCTCATTACCTGGCATAACAAATCCTTCAGGTTGTTTCATATACACTTCTTCTTCCAAATCACCATTTAAAAATGCTGTTTTGACATCCATTTGATGGATCAATAGATTCTGAATAGCTGCCAAAGCTATCAGAAATCTAATAGTAGTGATACGAGCAACCGGTGCATAGGTATCGAAGTAATCGATCCCTTCCTTTTGTCTAAAGCCTTGGATTACCAATCGAGCTTTAAACTTGTCAATTGTTCCATCGACTTTCATCTTCCTTTTGAAGATCCATTTGCACCCCAAAGGTTTACAGCCTGGTGGTAAATCAGACAAGACCCATGTATTATTTTTCATAATAGAACTAATCTCATCATCGATTGCTTCTTTCCAAAAGCCAGCATCTCGAGATTTTATTGCTTCATCATAGGTTCTTGGATCCTCCTCTATACTATAACAGTAAGAGTATTGAGATTCAATTTGGTCTCTTGATCCCACAACTAAATACAGTTGAAAATCAGAACCATATGATTTAGCTTTCCTTACTCTTTTACTCTTACGATGTTCGGGTGTCTCACTTGGTACATCAATTGAATGATCATCCATTTGAGATTCAGCCGACATTGGTATAATATCCTTGGGTCTAGGTATTGAAGAGAAACGATTCTCATCAAAGATTGCATCTCTCGATTCTATAATTGTGTTAATAGAAATGAATTCATTAGGTTCTATAACATAAAACCTATATGCCTTGGAATGCTCAGCATATCCAACAAAGATGCAATCAATACCTTTTTCTCCCAACTTTTTCCTTTTAGGGTCCGGAAGTCTAACCACGGCCCTACATCCCCAAACTCGCAAAAATGTCAAGTTTGGTCTTTTCTTATACCAAAGCTCATATGGGGTAATCTTGTTCCTTTTATTAGGAACTCTATTCAATAGATGACAAGCCGTTAACATGGCTTCACCCCAAAACCCGTCACTCAAGCCCGAGTAAGACAACATGGCATTAACCATTTCCTCAAGAGTTCTATTCTTCCTTTCAGCCACACCATTTTGTTGTGGTACATAAGGAGCCGTAGTCTCATGAATTATTCCTACGGATTGGAAATATTTAGGATCATAATATTCACCACCTCTATCCGTACGTAAGGTTTTAATCAAGCCATTAAGTTGAAGTTCAACTTCAGTTTTATAAATTTTAAATTTATCTAGGGCTTCATCTTTTGCATGCAAAGAAATAAATATAGCAAAACCTAGAAGCATCATCTATAAAAGTGACAATATACTTTTTATTGCCTAAAGATGGAGTTGCATGAAAATCACATAAATCACTATGTATCAATTCAAGTTTTACAAAATTCCTTGTAACACTTTTAAAAGGTTTCCTAGTGATTTTTGTTAACATGCAAGTATTACACCTTTCCGTATTATTATCAATAACAGGAATCAAACCATCTTTGGACATTTCAAGCATTCTTTTATAGTGCACATGTCCTAACCGAGCATGCCATAATGAGGAATTAACAACAACAGAGGAAGTCATATAAACAGAACTAGAGTTAACAGGAATTTTATTTAAATTCAACATGAACATTCCATTGTTATAATAACCAAATCCTACAAATACACCAGACTTCGATAAGATATACTTATCGGATTCATACACTTGTTTATATCCACATTTGTTCAAGACAGGACCAGAAATTAAATTCTTACGAAGTTTAGGTACATATAAAACATTAAACAAAGAAATAGTTTTTCCCGAACTAAATTCCAACACCACACTTCCTCTTCCTTGAATAGGAGCGGAATGGTCATCACCCATGTAAAGGACAGATCCGTCTTCCATTGGTTCGTATGACTTAAACCAACAACGATCCTTACAAACATGAGTTGTGGCACCGGAATCAATCCACCACGCAATAGCATCATCCTGCACTTTTAATAAATCTGTTCCAACTATGTATTAAAATCTGACCTTGGTTTTGAGAATGGTCCTTAGACCCCTTTCCCGAACCACTTGTGCTTGCGCCTTTCTTGTTGTTTCCAACACGACAATCCTTCTTAAAGTGACCAGTTTTGCCACACTTCCAACATGCCAATTTAGGCTTCTTGTTGGAACCAGAACCATTGTCATTGAAACTACGTTTCTTTCCTTTGTTTTTATTGTTTCCACCCTCATCAATCATATTGAACGAGGGTCCAGCAACTTCCTTTCCTTTGCCTTTGTCATCCTCTTGCGCCCTAAGAGATTCCTCTATGCGCAAGTGACTACCAAGTTGAACCAAAGATAGATCGTCTTTACCATGTTTCAAAGTGTGTTTGAAATCCTTCCAGGAGGGAGGCAACTTATCAATCACACTTGAAACCGATATTGATTCATCCATCTTCAACCCGTGTTGTGTATATTGTCCAAGGATTCTAAGGAGTTCATTGAACTGTTCCATGACAGGTCTTGAATCGACCATCTTGTAATTATTAAAATTACTCACAAGGAACTTCTTACTAGAAGCATCCTCTGCCATGTAATTGGATTCAAGAGAATCCCATAATTCTTTAGCAGATTCCTCATTTTGATAGATGTCAAATAGAGAATCAGACATACCGTTTAATATGTGTCCTCTGCAAATGTAGTCGTCGTTCTCCCACTTTGATCTACATCTGATTGCTTCCAAGTTGTCATCTTCAAGCAATTCCGGAATAGGGGTAGATAGAACATACACCACTTTTAACGTTGTTAAAAGGAAGTGCATCTTCTTACGCAGCCTTGGGAAATCTTGTCCTTCAAATTTGTCTAGCTTTCCAAACTTGTTCGTCATCTCCTTCAAAGTACTTCCACCCGCCATGAGTATCACCAAATACTTTATTCGTTTGTAGGGGAAATATAGGGTCTTGATCTTGATACTGAGGCCGGATATGTGATTGAATCGTGTATAATCCACTTTCCGAATAAAGTATTTCGACCCTTAATGCCTGGGTTACACAAAATCTTTATTGGGATAAGACAATCACGCAATTTGTTTTCTAGGCAAAGAGAACAAATCTAAACTGTGAGAATTGATTGTGCTTTCATTATTGTTGTAATTCACTTGTATGTTGTGTGTGTTACAAATGAGATCAAACATCTGTATTTAAACAGATGGAGAGGTATCAGTAAAAGGGTACATTCAAAAGACATGACTTTAGCCAAGCAATGTGTCTTTTCACTTTGAAAAGGCACCTGTTCAGGAACTGCTCGGCCGAGTCAAGGGACTCGCTCGGCCGAGCACATATTTCTAGTGAAATTCTGCCAAGCTGCATGAGCGTGTCTTATGAACTGCACGGCCGTGTTGTTCATACTGCTCGGCCGAGCAAGGCACATGCCTCGGCCGAGCAAGACACTCCAGAAACTTGGCCAATCTGCTAAGCTCTGCTCGGCCGAGTCAAGGACTCTGCTCGGCCGAGCATATCAGCAAAATGTGCTACCCTTTAACTTTTACTTCTTTATCGAGGTTGACTTCGTTTTAGCTCAAACGAGTGTGTACTCCACACTTTTCCTTACTCGTATCCGAGTCTAATACGAATCACATTGATCTCTTAGTAAATCACCATTACAATAAAATAAGTTGAGTGATACTAAAATCACCAACATAGTAGATATGTAATATCTTCCGTAGTTAGTATTGATATGTTTATATTTGTATAGTGATAAGTAAGGAAGGTAGATTTCCTAATCATAGTAGGAGAATATAATAGATCCTAAATTATAGGACTAACTTTGTATATATACCTTTAACGGGTGAATGAAAGGGTTAAGGACCATATTCCTTTATGGTATCAGAGCGCTATTCCGCCTCCCTCGTTTCTTTCTTCTCTTTCTTTCATACGACTTCCTTCTTCCTGGTTCTTCATGGCTCCTTAACCACGCCTACATTCGGCGTTCACAGTTGGGAACATCAAGAATTGGATTCCACTTATTCTTGAACAAGAGACAGGGAAGTATGTAACATGGGCGGAATTGTTTCGGATCCATTACCAAGTATTCGAGGTAATTGATCACATCATTCCTCCGGATGCCAAGGATGCTACAGCAACGTCTGATCAGGCGTTATAGAAGAGATTGGACTCCCTAGTTCTTCAATGGATCTATGGGACCATCTCCGCTGACTTGTTGCAGACGATTATTGAGCCGGAATCGACTGTACAGAAGATATCGGAACGTCTCGAGGGGATTTTCCGAGACAACAAACACTCCAGTGCTGTCCAACTTGAGAATCAATTTTCTCAAGTAATTTTGGATGATTTTCTGGGGGTGTCTGCATACTGCAAGGAATTGAAGAGTCTTACGGATCAATTGGCTAATATTGATGCACCGGTGACGAACATTAGGTTGGTGCTTCAGGCAATTATCGGCCTTAACGAGAGCTATGATAGTGTGGAAGCTCTCATACAACAAACTGAGCCATTACCTAGTTTCATGGATGTCCAATCAAAGCTTGTTATGGAGGAATCGCGAAAGGCAAAACAAGAAACCATGGGCGGCGGAGCATCCAATTCCGCTTTGATTGCAGGCGTTGATGGAGTTGATGACACCAAAGACCAGACAAGCGGCGGAGGTGGTGGTGGTGATCAAACTCGAAATACCAGGTCTGGTAGCGATAAGGGTAATGGTAGAGGTAGGCGAGCTAATGGGCAAGGATAGAGGAATACGAGTGGTGGTAGACAACAAGACAACGGTGGGGGCGGGGATCAGAAGAATAATCACTACGACGGACGGGGCTGTGGACGGGGACACCCTAACTCTCAATCTGGTCGCCAATGGCAGCAACCACAACCACAATGGAGGAATTACCCACCCAGTTGGTCTCTACAGCAACAAGCATGGGCTTCTCCACCTTGCACCTATCCCACAAATGGCTGGGATCGACCTCCTTCTCACAGCCCACAAGGAGTATTGGCCAGCGACTAGCCCAAGCCTATAACGTTCATGGACCAGCTGGTAATTCTCCTTACATGCCCAGAGATATTGAGACAGCTATACATAAAATGTCATTGAATGTTCCCGATGACAACCTTTACATGGACACCGGTGCTACTTCACACATGACTGGTAATTCAGGTTCGCGCGCGGGCCCCGGCATCTCGCACGTTGGTCAAGAGGTGTCTCACTGCGTTTTCGTTTGTAGAGTCGCCACGCCGTTTTGATTTAGCCCAAAATATTGAAAAAAGGCTTAGTTTAAAAATTGTTATTGTGTGATGAGATTTTTGAGTTCAGAGGTCAGGTTACTCCTCGGGAAGAGAATAGTAGAGCTCACCCGAGTCGCCTCGTAAAAATGAGTCTTTCGGTACCCCTTATTCTTTAAAAGTTGTGTGTGTGTGTGTATGTGCTTTTTAAAAATGAATGAAGTATATAATGTCTACATCATATGCTATGTATTGAAATGTATTGAAATAGTATAGGAAGGAAGCCTTACCAATGTTGGTTCGTGTCTTTCTTCCACTTGTGAATAGTGTTTGAGTGTTGAATAGTGTTCCGGGACGGACCGGGATTGCTTCGGGATGTACCGGTGTCTGTGGACAAAGCTTCGGCGTGCCTCAGGAGTGTCAGGTTTGTTGACTAGACTCGAGCAGAGGTTAGTCGTGCGTTGGGATCGTCGGTTGTGCTCGGGCAGAGTTCCGGTGTGCGTCGGGATTGTTGGTTGTGCTCGAAAAGGATCGGGACACCTCGGGATGGGCTGGAATGCCTTGGGATGGACCGACAAGGCTTTAAGATGGATCGGAAGGGCTTCGGGAGGCCTCGAGAGTGCCTCGGTGCGTTTCGAGAGCGCTCAGCAGGGCTTCGATGTACCACGAGGGGCCTCGAAATGCCTCGGAGGGAACCGAAAGGGACCGGGATTGCCCCGAAGGGTCTTAGAAGGAGACCTGAAGGCTGGGGGAGAGGGAGAAGAGAGGAGGTGTGAAAAATATGAGGGGGGAGCCCTCTATTTATAGGGTCCAGATTCTGGCAAGGATTGTCGCACTACACAAGCTGCCATTACCATTTTTTGGTTTTCCTGGATTTAAGGGAATGTTATGGACTTTAAGAGGATTTTGTAATTATGATGTTTGGAAGCAAAGTGGTCCGCACGGGCTGATGATGCTTTTCCAAATTTTTCAAAATTCCTAAAAAGTTCTTTTGTGCTTTTTTATCCCAGAAAGGCAGCCCCCTTGGTTTGGTTGGTGGTTTTTGGGGTTTTTGAAGGCTACGGGTGTTCGAGACTATATTTGTGTGAGTTTGCGGTGTTTCCCGTGTGTCAGATGAGGAGTGATCCAGATTGGGGTACTTACAGAAGCCCCTCGACGACGTCACTTACGGAGGAAGTGGGGTCGTTGATAAGATAGATTTGGATCGCGTGCTGGGAGAGGAGTTGACCATGTAGGTCGGTTCGTGAGGATGTGGTGATGTCCTAAGGTGACCATTTAGGTCGGTTTTGAGGACGTGGTGGTGTCCTAAGGTGACCATTTAGGTCGATTGTGAGGACATGGTGGTGTCCTAAGGTGACCATTTAAGTCGGTTGTGAGGACGTGGTGGGGTCCTAAGGTGACCGTTTAGATCGGTTGTGAGGACGTGGTGGTGTCCTAAGGTGACCGTTTAGGTCGGTTGGCTGGACCCTTTGATAGGATTCCTACGTATCCCTAGCGGGAATCAAGCCTGATCGTAGTTCAGAAGTCGTGTAATCGTGAGTGTATGCGGACGTGGTGGTGCCCTAAGGTAATGTGGTAAGCGGACGTGTCGGTGTCCTAAGATGAAATGGAGAGTGGACGTGTCGGTGTCCGTGATGTGAAATTATGAATGGACGTGTCGGTGTCCATGGTGGGCGGACGTGTCGGTATCTTAATGGTGAGTGGACGTGTCGGTGTCCGTGATGAGTGGACGTGTCGGTGTCCTATGGTGACTGGACGTGTCAGTGTCCGTGAAGTGAAATGGTGAATGGACGTGTCGGTGTCCATGATGAGTGGACGTGTCGGTGTTTTAATGGTGAGTGGACGTGTCGGTGTCCTATGGTGAGTGGACGTATCGGTGTTCGTGAAGTGAAATGGTGAATGGACGTGTTGGTGTACATGGTGGGCGGATGTGTCGGTGTCATAATGGTGAGTGGACATGTCGGTGTTCGTGATGAGTGAAATGGTGAATGGACGTGTCGGTGTCCATGGTGAGTGTGGAGGCATTTTGTGCCTGGGGATTCGTGTTTGAAGGCATTTTGTGCGCTTTGGGTTTATTTTACCGTTTAGAAGGGGAGGCTCGGACTTACGATGACGGCCGGTGTTTCATCTGTTGGGGATATGTGGTTTTGTACGGGGTTTCAAGAATTCCCGTTTGAGTTTTTGTTCGCTGGGGAAGGGGTCCGGGCTTACTTTGATGGCTGGGTTTTGTTTTGTTTTTTGCGTTTCAGAGGCATTTTGTACCTTGAGATTTGTGTTCGAAGGCGTCCGTACCTTAGAGTTGGTGTTTGAAGATGTTTTATGCCTTTTGTGTTTGTTTTGTCGTTTAGTGGGTGAGACTCGGGCTTACAATGACGGCCGGGGTTTGTTTTGTTGGGTCAAGGACCAAACTGCATTAAATCTGCTGAAAATGGCCTTTGGACAGCCAGGGGCAAAGATTATAAGGGCAAAAGGGTAATCTTGCCAGGAGATGCAAAGTGGTCCGCACGGATCCACTTGCCTTGCAAAGTGGTCCGTGCGGATTGTTGTGGGAATTTAATTTCCCCAAATCCAGATCAGTCTTCAGCAACGAACAACAACTCCATTTTCTCCTTCTGTTCGAGCGAGAAAGAGAGAGAGAGAGAGAGAATTGATTTGGTTCAAAATTTTCTTAAGGGAATTCTTTCGGGTTACTTGAATTGCTATAATGGCGGAAAGAATCAGACGAGGTCGTCGCCAAAGGAGCCAAGAGGCCATGGAGAGGAGATTGGATCTCCAAAGGAATTGCTCTTCCTTCGTGCCTTCGTCAAGGAATTCGGATGTGTTGTATCCGGATTCGGAGGTACACAACTTGCGGGGGAGGACCGTAAGGGAGGTAAGAAGTCAATTTTTGCTTTGATTCTTGTTTGAAATGTTGTATGCTAGAACTAGGTTTTAGTTTTCGCAATTTGGGGCTTTTGTTGTTCCATGCTCATTTTTTGAAATTTATGGTGAATTGTTGAAATTGAACATGTAAGAATTGTGGGTATGTGATTTTTGTGCAAAAATATGGAGATTAGCTCTTATTTATAAAAATAAAGTGCCTCTCTTCGAAATGCATGCTTCGGTGATTTGTACCTTATGTATTTTCGTATGTACATTGTGAAAAAATTCTCGTGTAGGGATGGACTCTTTTTTTTTTTTTTGTGAAAAGTGTGAGAAATTTCCGTGTTGAGACGGACTTCACGTGAAAACCTTTTAGTAAATGTTGAATGGGATACCAGGGGAGAATCCGAATCAGCACATAGCCCAGTTTGTGCAGATATGCAAGAGCATGAAGCCGGCTGCACTCCCTCTTGAGCAATTATTGTTGAGGGCATTTTCCTTTACTCTTAAGGATAACGCGAATGCGTGGTACTATCACTTGCCACCAAATAGCACTACTTCCTGGCAGCAGTTGAAGGAGGTGTTTCTTGATGAGTTTTTCCCTCCAGACCAGATTAATGTTATGAAGAGGGATATCAGCAACATGGAGCAACGGTCCGATGAATCGCTATATAACTATCACAACCGGTTCTACAAGCTCTGCAGAAGCTGTCCGTATCATAGCTTTGATGATGAGCAGCTTATTGTTTACTTCTATGGGGGATTGACTGTGCAGGACAAACGGTGGGTGGATTCTGCTTGCGGAGGTAGTATTCTGAACAAAACTACCAGGGATGCAGAGCAGTTGATAGAAGAACTAGCCAAAAGCACTAGGACGCATGGAAGGAGGTCTAGTGTTAGACAAGTCAGTGCAGCGGGATCGAGTGATGTTACAAGCAAGTGGGAGACCGAGTTGGCAGATGTTAAGAGTCTGTTGAAGACATTAGTTTTGGGTCAACAACCTCATCCCTGCGGTATATGTAATGATGTGACTCACCCGACTGATTCTTGTCCCACTCTTCAGACAGACGAGGTGGTAGATGTCAATGCTATAGGGTTCAATCAGCAGGGTCAGAGGCCACCGCAGTTCAATTACAACGCTGCGAATAATGTTCATCCGAACCTTAGGTATGGTCCACCACAGGGTCAACAAGGTTTCAGGCAGCCGTGCAATAATCAACAGGGGTTTCAGCAGGGTCAACAGTTTCAGGGAAATCAATATAATCAGTACAGAGCACCTGTTGGGCAGCAGCAGCCGCAAGGGCAGTCTACAGAGGACATGGTCCGGTCACTAGCGCAGAGCATGTCTACCATGAATGGGAATTTTCAACAGTTCCAACAGAAGACCAATGCGAGTATTAGTAATTTGGAGAGGCAAGTGATTCAGATTGCAGAGGCTATGGTAAAAATGGAGGCTAGAGAGGCAGCAAAGACTGTGCAACCTCCGAAGCAGAATGTTAGCGTAGTATATGTGAGGCGGAAGAAGAAAGTTGATTGGCAAATGGTGTCGATAGAGCCCGAACAGAAGATTGAGAAGAGTATTGAGCCAGAGTTGGAGGTGGAGAAGAAGGTGAAAGAGAAAATCCCTGAAGAGAAGTATATTCCACCCGTATTTCCTGTGTATGAGCCAGTTCCCCCGTTTCCGTACGCTTTAAGGGAGGATAGAAAACCGAAGCCTGACAAGGCTATCTTTGACACTTTCAAGAGGCTCGAGGTAAATATTTCGTTTCTAGATCTTCTTCAGTCGGTTCCAAGGTATGCGAAGTTTTTGAAGGAGTTATGCACCTGATTGTTAGTTTTCAAAACTCTTTCTACTTCCCAACTCCTTCTTCCTCCTTGCTTCCTTCCTATTTTCTCTCTCTACCACCATTATCATGACCCCTCTAACACCAAAGCTCGCCGCCCCACCTCGCCATCTTCATCATCTTCTTCTTCTTCCATTCCCCCCCTCCTTAAACCGCCACCCATTACCCTCCCCAAACCACCAATTCGGCCGACTCCCTCTCTCTACCCAAAACCCACAAATTACACCCCATAATCCCAAATTGACCAACGCCACCATCTTCCCCATCAATTTCGACCCATATACACTCACCCCTTCCCTCAATTTCTTCCTTAAAGCCAAGCAATTCGAAACCCTAGAACAGCAATATTGGGACTTTTTGCAAAAAATTAGTTGGAACTTGTTTTGGAGCAACAAGGGCGGAGGCTATCGGAGGTTAGGGCAGCGGAGAGAGTTAGGTTTTGATAAATCGTGAACTTGGACGGCTTCGCTGCGGCGTTGGTTCCGTCCATGATTGAGGTCGGTGTCTTGAATTTGTTCAATCACGGAGAAGACTAGAGGAAAAGGGCAATTTCCGCCATTGATGAACAAGCTTCTTATCAATCAAAGTGACAAAGTTTGCCCAAACGTTCAAATCCTATAAAATCGGTATTAGCGGAGCTTGTGCTGACTGCTGGGGACTGCCTATAGGAAGCTTTGACATGGAAGCATCTAAGGTTTGAACAAGAGTATTTCGTAGCTGGTGAAGTACTCCTCCTTCATCGAGAGTATATGCTGGCTGCCATTCATTACTCCTCTCTAGGGGAGAAACAGTGGCGGCAAATGAATCTGAGATTCCCTTGTTGCATGAAATTAGTGGCGGCAAATGATATTAGTGGCAGTATTCATAACCTTTATATGACTGGAATGGGATATAGTGTTCATAGTGAAGGCAAATGAATCTGAGATTCCCTTGTTGCATGAAATTAATGGTGTTACGAAGGAAAATGTCAACTCTCTTGAGAAGGAGCGGCGCTTGTTGTATGTGGCGATGACTCGTGCGAGGAAAAAGTTTTTCATTCTTTATGTGAGTATGGATTCAAGCTGGCAGGTTCTTCAAAGCAGATAGAGTGGCAACAACAGCGTACCTGGTCCATGGGACTATCATTTTGGTTCGCCCCACCTGTGAGTTAGTTGAGTTATCCCCTACCCCTTTCTTATCTCATTTGTTTTGTAGTAATGCATATGGGACTATGCATAGTTTAGTGAGGGGGTGGGGTACCTGCTTATTGTTTGTATATAGTCGTTTTCTTCTTTATTTAAAAAAAATGATGAAAAGAGAGGCTAAGTGAAAGCCTGAGAGGGCACTTAGGCAAAAGGAGAGGGTGTGTTGTGGAAAATATATATATATATATATATATATATATATATATATATATATATATATATATATATATATATATATATATATAATAAAATTAAGAAATGAGAGGCTAGGTGAAAACCGGAAACGACACCTAGGCAAAAGGTGAGAAATTGAAATATTGTCTACCTTTTATATATCACCGGAGCTGGAGACATAAGGGAGGATTGGAGCGTCGGGTAGGA
Source organism: Adenophora triphylla var. japonica (assembly GCA_022495995.1). Taxonomy (NCBI): domain Eukaryota; kingdom Viridiplantae; phylum Streptophyta; class Magnoliopsida; order Asterales; family Campanulaceae; genus Adenophora; species Adenophora triphylla. Next base: position 570,992 of record JAFEMH010000644.1, read on the forward strand.
TTATTTATTCTTGGCGTAGGAGGTTTGGTTTAGAGGCGTTAGGGTAGAAAATCCTCGTAATTCTTCTTGGTGATATAAGGGGTGTTGGTGTATTGCACGCGGTAAGTTTTTGCTTGGGCATTGACTTTATTTTTTTGAGGGAGTAGTAGTGCGAGGAAAGTGTGGGGGAAGCTTAGGACATTGTAGTTCCCCTTAGCTTTTTATGTGTGGGCCTTAGTTTGGATGTCCCTTTTTGCATATTTGGAGTGGGATCAAGCTAAGGTCGTTATTATCGTTTTGTTGGAGTAATAAGGAGCGGAGTTTCATTCTCCGAATGTGTTATGTTGATATCATTGAGTTGGCGGACTAGAGAAGATTAGGGGTCATTTTCCTTCCATGCTATCTATTTAGACCGGTGATTTAGAGTGGGGTTAGGATATTACTCAGGGACGAGTAATGGTCTAAGCGTGGGGGAGTTTGATGTGGCGGATTTCATTATATGTAATTCCCTAATTTTCTAGATATTTTATCCTTATTTTGATGTAATCTAGATTAGTTTTGATGTAATTTTGAGTAAATGTTGGTTTGGTGAGTTAGTAGGGAAATCATTGTATTTTGAGACATATTTTTAGTAGTTTTATGATTTTCCTGCGGAAGTTTACTAATGTTGAGGACCAAATTGAAAATCTGTGAAGTTTCAGGGATCAAATTGCAGAGCAAAAGAGTTTAGTGACCTGAATGAGATTTTGGAAAGTTGGATGATCAAAGTGGAATAAGAAGTTTAGAAAACTTAATGTCAGCACGTGAATAGGAAATCCAAGGCGTGTGTTGACTCCTTTGACCGAGGCAGGAAAGAAGACTTGGATTGTAATTTATTTTCTTTTTATTTTCTTTTTTTTATTATTATTCATTATTCAGTTTAGGTTTTATTGGTTGGGAGAAGTATATATACTCCTTTTAACTTCAGTTTTAGGGGCAGACTTTTTATTATTACTTTTCCCTAGAGAGTTTACAGCTTTTTATGGAGAACTAATTCCTTTGCTTTGGATTCGATTTTTGGAACCGTCTTGAATTCAATTGAGGTTAATTTTTTTTCATCTATTTTATCCTATTCATATTTTCTTCTGTTTTGATTGATTGATTTGATTTCTAGGTTTTTTCAATTTGGCCAATTGTTTAATCTTGAATCTTAATTCATTGCTAGAATCCCCTAAGATTGTGTCAATTTAGGGTTTCACAAGTAGCAACTTTAATGATTTATGCATGTGTCATGGTAAATTGTGAATGGGGAGGAAATAGACAAGTATCTAATTGAAATAATATTAGAACGTGTTCTCGATCTTAATCTCTTAAAACGGAATCAATTAATATTGTGAATCTAGACTGTGTCAGTTAGGTTTAGGTATTGATTAGGGTTATTAGTGAATGTGTCATTGCTATTAACTATTATCAAAGGAAGAGATAGAGATTGAAATAAATCTCGTGATCGAGTGAATAGGGTGAAAGTGAAAAGAGTTAACCAATAATATTTAAATGATAGACGGGGAAAATAATTGTTCCAAAGTGCTTTCCGTTAATTGTTTACAACTTAGTTTTTATTTATTCCCGTTTTAGGAATTTAATTAAAATCAAACAAACCCCCAATCTTGTCAAGTGACAATTGTGCAAATAAATAACCATTCTTCAGTGGATCGACCCTGGACTTGTCCTAGCTGCATTTTTGTAGCCGAGTCTTGTCTTGATAATTAATTTGTAGGCGTGCGACTTTAGCCTATCACTTGCCGGGATAGCGGAGACGCAGAAGATCAAGGGTGTCTTCTTGGATTTGTCTGAGTACTGGTGGGACACCACGCAAACCTTCCACTTTAGCTAGGGATAGGTGACAGTGACTCCTACCGATTTTGTTGCGATCACCGGGCTTTCCTTCAAGGGAGGGCGGTGAGATGGCAGGACAGGATGTCCGATGGGGTGCTGGCTGAGTTGCTGGGATTTGCACCCTATCCTCGTAAGGGCTTGGGCATGTTGTACAACGATGTGGAGGTGCAGATCACGGCCAACATTGGGGCTTATCATCGGGGCACTGAAGTAGTGACGGCTGAGCAGCTGGCGCGCTCTTTTCTGTGGTTTGCTCTTTTTGAGACTCTGTTCTCGAACCACGCCTCTTCCGCTCTTTTCCATCTGCTGAAGAGTTTGGTGGACTTGGAGAGGGTTGGTGAGATTTCTTGGGGCGAGGCGGGCTTTGCCGAGCTCTATTTTGCTATGGACAGGTTTAGCCGGGGTGCGGCCAGCTCCCTGGGATGCTTTGATTTTGCACTAGAGGTATGCGTTTATTGTTGTTTGTGGTTTAGCAGTTTATCATTTCTCCGTCTTCTTTTTCTTTTTTTATGAGCACTATCTGCTTTTTTGTTGTAGGTGTGGTGCTATAAGATCTTTCGGTGCCAGCCGTGGGACCGAGAGGATGAGGCCATGGTGGCCTACCCCGCCATGCTGTGCTGGGCTCGCCCTTTGAGGAAGAGGAGGACGACTAGGAGGAAGGTCACCGTTGCATATCGGGATGTACAGGAGTTCCTGGAGAGGGATAGCCCGGCGGGGTTTGAGATGTATCCTTGGACTCGATATGGCGATGACGAGTTTGAGGGTGCTCCTGTGGTGACACGGTAGAGGAAGATGCTGTGGGGCCTTACTTGCGATGTCATGTATCTGGGGGAGAGGGTAGGCGAGCCCCCTATGGCTCCGAGGGATCCGCCCTTCGGTATGATGAGTCCTTTTGATATGGACGTGTTGGAGTATGATAGGTACCGGGATGTCGTGAGCGCCGAGGAGTTCATCCTGTATAGCGAGGATTATAGGGCCTTTGTTAGGCGGAAGCTGAGGACGCCACAGGTGTTAGCGAGGGAGAGGCAGGATGGCCCGCCACGTCCCCCAGATGTTCCGGTGCCTGGGCCGGACTTAACATATGTCCGCGGGGACTCTTCGAGGAGGAGGGTGTCGGTGTCCATCCCAGAGCAGGCTCCTACTACTTATCGGGTTGACCCGAATGCTCCGGTGAGTGTGCTTACTCTTTTTCATCTTGGCATCTTTTCTGTATTTTTCTCTTTTGTCGAGTATGATTGTATCTCTTTTGCTGAGCGTTTCTTTGGTTGTTTGCTTGCGCAGGTCTCGGGGAGATCCTTTGATACGCTGACCCGTCGGTTTGTGAGGATGAGGTCTTTTTCAAAGAAGCTCGTGGGGAAGCTGTCTTGCAGATCTTCGCGGCGCGCGGCGACTTTCGAGCCAATGCCTTCGAGGAGGTCTGTGGATACTCCTTCTTCGAGGGCTGAGCCAGGGCCACAGCCTGAGGTGCCGGTTCGGGAATGGCACAGCTTTGATGTGGGGACGTCTTCGGGGGCCCAGAGGCCGCAGACGCTTCATCAGTTCTTTCCTCCGCCAGATGTACAGGGAGAGGATTCGTCTGCGCATCCTTTCTTTGATCCTTTCACCGGGTTTGACCCTTCGGAGTACTTCGAGTACTAGCATGAGGAGGGGGTCCAGTACTCTGACAACGAGGGTGTGACTGGCGAGTTTTTTGGGATGCCAGATTTCTTATTTGTGGAGGTTGATGATGATGAGTCAGAGTAGGGATCATTTGCTTTCCCTCTTTCCGTTGTTTTTTTTTGTTTTGTTTAGCAACAGACATTTTGTATATGTAATAAAACACTTGTATTTGCACAACAAAGTATTTTATTTTAGATGGAATGACATATTTGTGATTCCCTGGGATTGACCTAGGAATTGTTGCTAGTTTATTTTTATTTTGTGCATGTCACATGAGCTGGGAATTCATTTGTGGTTAGTGTATGGTGGCCGAAAATGGCTTTGGCCAGGCTTTTGAGCAGTTTGGGGCAAGGTCTTGCCGAGAGTAGTAGCTGTTTTGCAGTTTGCTGAAAATGTGGGACCAGGCTGCAAAGTGGTCCGTGCGGACTTGCCTTGCTTTTGGAAAGGAAATAAGATCCACAGAAAGTCTGGACTTCCCCCACTTCCCATTTGCAGTCCCTTCGAGCTTTCTTCCCCATTTTCTCTAGAAACATCCACATTTGCCATGGATTCTTCGTTTGTTTCAAGAGTTTTGCCGAGGCTTTTGAAGGAGAGGCGAGAGTACTTCCTTGAGCGGCTCAAAACCTGGATGAGGCACCATATGAGGCACAATAAGCGGGCTTTCGAGATGAGATTTTGACTCCGCTCGATTTGGTCCCTTAAGGAGTTAGTTCCTGCTCATTGGGAATTGTTGCGGGCTGCCGCGAAGTTTTGGGATGTTAGGAGACACATGTATAGCTTATCCTACAATGAGATCACGCCCACCTTTGAGTATTTTCGGGCTTTTATTGAAGGACCGGAAGTGGAGGCCATCTCGCTTCCTTTGATCGGCGGTGTGACCGTGAGCGTGAAACTTGCATGCTTTCTTCGGACTTCATTGGAAGAAGTGTAGGGTATGACTTTTGATTCTGGTCATATTTACATTTCTGCACTTCTGGAGCGGTTTATGAGTGATGACGAGAGTGACGTCTCGTGGGATGTATTTGCTTTGTGCGTGATAGCGACGCTTTTCATGGTCAGCTCCCTTGGGGTATGTGACGGCGCTTTGCTGGATGTAGTAGGGCACTGCCGAGCCGGGGAGGATATTGCTCCGTTGGTGCTGGGGGAAACCCTTCACGGCATTGATCGTCTGGCGACTGGGGATAGGTTCATGAGAGGGGGAAGCCCCGCTTTGCTCACCTTGTGGTTGCGAGAGAGACTTCAAGCCATGCCCGAGTCTCCGATGTCTTTTAGTCCGTGGACGTTTGCTCAGCGACCTCTTGTATTGGATATGGATCAGTCCGCCTGGGAGAGATGGATGGCACAGCTTGGTATGCATCAGATCCGTTAGTGGGTTCCGCACTAGGGGATCGAGACTAGGAGGACCTTGAAGGAAGGGTCCTATGTTGTCAAAGTTCCAGGTTTGTCTTGGTCCTCCTTCTATATTCCGTCGCTCGTTTTTCGGCAGTTCGGGATGAGGCAGGAGCCTTTGCTGGGCTGGGATGACATCGCCACTGCGGAGGTGGCTTCTTTTTGCATGGCAGCTTCAGATGCTCTTCTGTATTTTCTGAGGGTATGGAAGTATTTTGTTTTCCTTCCAGTGGTGCTCCTTCCACGTCGGGAGAGTGTTTTGTTGACCACCGAGTACCTGGATTGGTACGAGCAGCATGTCGAGCAGTCCCAAGTGGTTTTGGGAAGCAGGCGTAAAGCAATTATGGGGCAAGGTTGCCGTCCTAGCTTTAGCCTTTGAAGTGCCGAAGCCTGGTCTAACCCTCAGAATGTGACAGGAGACACTTTATTTGACTACGAGAACAGAGTTGACCGACTGACGGAGAGAGGTCCTCTTTTGCAGACTTACAAGGAGGAGATCCGGGTCGAGGCACGGACGAATGAAGCTCTGCGAGTTGCTGGGTTGCTTGACCCGACTAGGAGGACTCCTAATCTCGAAATGAGAGAGACAGAGTTGGCTCACGTGGAGCGTAATAAGACTCGCCAGGGATGAGGGAAGAAAGGGAAGAATGGCGAGGGGACAAGCGCAGGTGGCGCGGAATGACCTCCTAAGTATCCATCCATTGCATTGCAGACACATTATTTGTTAAATGTATTAAGCTGTCTTTTAGCATGTTGTGAACTTGAGAATAGACCGTGCTTGAGCTCATCAAGAAATTTTGTAACCGTTAGTGATTTGTGATTTACTTTTAAAGCTTTGTCGAGACGCAAGTCTCTTGTTCGCTTTTTTTTTGAAAGCTTCTACTTGAGATCTTTTTTTTTTGAAGCGCATGAGGGCGAAGGCAAGTCCCTAGCTTGTTGTTGACATGGGTCAATCTTGTAATATTGAGTGACCTTTTGTTGTCCTTTGATGTTGCCGCCGTCGTTGACTTGGTCAAGGTGATGGTGGGGACATGTTTTGGAAAAGTGTATAGTTTGATGGAGGCTTTGGTTGACTTTAAAACTTTTTTTGTTTTTGTGTGTTTTTAGACCGGACCAATTAAGGTTGCCTACGTTTCCCCCGGACTGGAGGGCTCAGGTTTGCGTAGTTCGACACTACAATGAGTGACAAGAGATGCAAAGTTGATCTTCTTTAGGCGAAGTATCTGCTTAGTTTGCTTCCGTTGACTGGATTCATGAAGGGATTGCCTTCTAGGTCTGTCAGCTTCATGGCACCTCCGGAGAAGATCTTTTGAACCATGAAAGGGCCGATTCATGTGGGTTCCCATTTTCCAAGCGGGTTGGTTCAAATGGGAGGCTTTTCTTTGAGTACCAGATCGCCTTCCCTGATGTCTCGGGACTTGACTTTCTTGTCGAAAGCTCTAGCCATTCTGCTTTGGTAGGCTCGGATGTGCTCCATGGCCTTTAGTCGGCGCTCATCTAGCATAGCCAGTTCGTCGTGTCGGCTTCGGAGCCATTCGACTTCGTTGATCTTGTTTTCCAGCAACACTCGGAGTGAGGGAATTTCCAATTCAACGGGCAGTACTGCTTCTGTCATGACCCTAAACCTAGGCACATTTTGGTCACACGTGAAGCACGTGGGGTTGGGTTTGCGTTGCATCTCATCCCTTGTTCTGTGTTATTTGGTTTTACTACGTGTTTATTTTGAGAATTTTGATGAACTATGTGGAGTAGATGTTATTAAAGTGATTTTTATCATATAATGTCTAAATAAAAGAAAAGGGAAAATTTTGTGTAGTTAATTGATAACACTTGAATTTTGAATTGAAAGTGTTGAGGAGCTTAGGTGTAATTATAAGTTCAAGGTAGTGGCTTGTAGTTGTTTGAAACCTCGAGGAGCTAGAATGAAAAATGTTTTTTATATATCCCTTTTTAGCTTCTTCAAGAAGCCATTTTAACCTCCTCAGTTTTCTCTCTTTCTCCCTATGTTCTAGAAAGGTTAAACCCTAGTTTAACTTCTAAAAATCCCAGAAATTCATCCTTTGAGTTGTTGTTGATTCCAACTTCAATTTCTTGCTAAGGGAGTTGAGTAGAGCAAGTATATCCGATTATATCTTCATTTGATTTTGATAACTTGTGGTAAGTTGTTATGGTTCCCTTCAATAAATGTTCATGCCTTGTATAAGGATGTTATTATGAGTATATGATGTATTTTTGATGATTTGTGGCTTGTAAAATGATGAACTATGGGCTGCAAATGAGTAGAGTGAAAAGTGGTAAGTTATGGGTTGATAATTGATCAAGGAAGGTTTGGCTTAATTGTAAGGTTGTTATATATATGTTATGGGGTATGAAGGGAGTATAATATGGTCTAAACCATGAGTTTATACTGTTTGGGATGACCTTATATGAGCTGAATGAAAACTGGAAATTGTTGTTTTGTTGCTGCTGATGTTGCAGCTGAAAAATCAGTTTCTGGGCTTGGGCACGACTCGTGCCCTGAAGCACGAGTCGTGACCATGTCTCTTGAAGTCATGCGACACCTTATGTCTGGTGGGAACAGTCGTGACCAATCCCAGGACGACTGTATCTGGTGGGGGTGTAATAGGGCACGAGTCGTGCCCTACCCTGCAGCCTGTGAACAATGTTTGAAGCCTTGCACACCTAGTCTAGCAAGCCTATAATGGTACACTCTTTAATTACGTACAAGTTTAGTACTACACAAGGGAACTAAAAAGGGTCCAAATAGATATTGGGAAGGGCTTTAAATAATGTCCTGAAAATGCTTGGAAGGCAATTACGAAACTTGAACCAAAGTTTATAAAACTTGGTAAATTGTTCTGGAACCTTTAGAGAAGGTGTTAAATTTATATAATGAACTCGTAGGGCTACTTATAGGGTGTTGTATCTCTGCGTGGTTGACCCTAGATGGTTATTGGGTTATATAGTGCGTAAATATAGATAGCACTACTGTATTGGTTTGGGCAGGAGTGTTAACACCCTGTTACTGGATTATAAATTGTGTAATGAATATGTAGGACTTACGTGATATATATTATGCCATAAGTGTTTACATATTCAATATTTGTGTGCACATAGTGTTTAATACGTGTTGCACTGTTCATTTGGTTGAGCATGAGTATTAATACCATGTCATTGGATTGTGTTGTTATTCAATAGTGTTGAAATACATGTGCACTATTGTGATTGATTTAACATGAGTTATAGTTCCATGTTGTGTATATTGCTGTCCCATGGGGTGGACTTATTTTCAAGTATCAGTTATGTGCTTGAATATGGTGGTATCAGCTGATCTTTGTGGGGGTATATGGAATACTATCACTTATGAGAAAATATTTCATAAGGTGTTTAGATTGCCTTATACCTGTGACCTCTCCCCCTTCTGTGGCCACGGTTTGGGGGTGCGCAGCTTCTGTGTATATGTGCAGTCAGTTACAGATAGCTGATAACTATATGGGTCTCCGATAGAGATCGTATAAGCCGTGAATATGCAAACAGCAGTTCATGAATGAGAGGAGGATTACTCCCACCGTTATACGACATATGATTCAGATGGGAAAGGTAAAGGAAAGGTAACGGAATGTGTTTACCACTTTACCAAAGTGATATTGGCAGCCTATTTATGTGTTGCATACTTGATATTGAGCAACCTGATTGTGTGTTCCATAGTATATGACTTACTGGTCAGATGGAAAATGTGTTTACTGTTTTCCAATATTGAGCAACCTGTTTATGTGTTGCATATCGTATGGCATATTGCTGCATACATAATAGCTTGCTGAGATTTTATCTCACCCCTTCTCCCTTTATTGTTTTAGATCTCGCTGAGACAGGAAGACCGGACCAGTAAGGCTGGGGAAGGAGTTTGGACATCTTTTGGGTTGTCAGGGTATGTGTTGGTTTGGGAGTTGGGGCTGGATTATGGTTGTTATTCTTTAGGGAAATGTTTTCTATATAAAGTTTTACAAACATGTTTGCGTTGTATTGTGCTGTAAGTAAACTTAAAGTTGGTTTGTTTTATGGTTGGCTTGTATAAGCCTTTCCAGTTGTATAGTTGTAAAAACAGGTTGTGTTTGGTTTAAAACAGGTTTATATATCGCCTCCGAGTAGAGAGGTTATTTTGAAATTGTTTTCAAAAAGGCTTGTTTACTTTTCCAGTTAAAGTAAAGAAAAGTTTTTTTGAAATGGTATAATTTGGGACCCTCCATCCTGGGACACGGTTTATAGGTCCGGGAGTTGGGAGGCGCCCACAGCTTCCATCCCGTATGTCAGGGCGAATGGAGTTTCTCCCGTGGCTATTCTGACTGATGTTTTGTAGCCCCAAAGTGCCAGGTGCAGCTTCTCGGGCCAATCTCGTCCTCATGTGGTCATTTTTCGAATGATCCTTTCGAGGGTCTTGTTTGCTGCTTCTACTGCGCCGTTAGTTTACCATGGGGTTCATTCACAGCCGATCAGATCATTCCTTATTTGTGTATTCTAGGGGGAAGGATACAGCTTATTTATTATTATATGTTGATGATATTATTCTTGTTACATCCTTTGATCAGCTCCGAGACTCTATGATGACTACTCTTGCAGCTGAATTTGCTATGAAAGATCTCGGGTCGTTGAGTTATTTTTTGGGTATTGTTGTTTCTCATGTGGATGGGGGTTTATTTTTGTGTCAAAGCAAATATGCCGAGGACATTTTAAGTCATGCGGGCATGCTTTCTTGCAAGCCCTCTTTAACACCAGTAGATACGAATGCCAAACTTAGTGGCTAAGCTGGTCCCCTTATGAAGATCCCACATTTTTTCGAAGCTTGGCTGGTGCTTTTCAATATCTCACCTTTACCCGACTTGATATTAGCTATGAGGTTCAGCAAGTTTGTTTACATATGCATGATCCACGGCAGGAATATATGGGTGCTCTCAAGCGTATTCTGAGGTATATTCGCGACATTATTAATCTCGGGTTGCATCTCACAAGATCTTCTTGCACCTCTCTTACTGCTTACACTGATGCTGACTGGGCCGGTTGTCCGGATACTTGCCGGTCCACTACTAGTGGATAATTTAATTTCTTGATCGTCCAAACGATAACCGACCCTGTCTTGTTCTAGCGCTGAGGCAGAATATCGTGGTGTAGCTAATACAGTAACCGAATCATGTTTGATTCGGAATTTACTTCTTGAACTTCTGATACCTCTCTTGAAAGCTACTATGGTGTACTGCGATAATATTAGTGCTATATATTTATCTGGTAATCCCGTTCAACACCAACGTACCAAGCACATATAATTGGATATTCTTTTTGTTTGAGAGAAGGTCGAAAAAGGCCAGGTGCGCGTTCTTCATGTTTCGTCCCGTTATCAGCTAGCAGATATCTTCACAAAAGGGCTTTTGCGCGTACTTTTCATTGATTTTCGGGACAGTCTAAGCATTCGGCCTCCTCCCGTTTCGACCGCAGGAGTGTGATAGGATTATAATTATATTAGATATGTAATATCTTCCGTAGTTAGTATTGATATGTTTATATTTGTATAGTGATAAGTAAGAAATGTAGATTTCCTAATCATAGTAGGAGAATATATTAGATCCTAAATTATAGGACTAATTTTGGATATACTCCCTCCGTCCAGTTACATACTTCACACTTTCTATTTTGGGCGTCCAATTACATACTTCACACTTTGTCTCCTACATTATTTTAATACTCACAACACCATTATAATTTACTATTACCTCCACTCATTCTCTCTCCTATTTTACTTTTACACTCACAACATTATATCATTATTTTTTTCCTTAATCCACGCGTGAACAGTAACTGCGAAGTATATACTTGGACGGAGGGAGTATACATTTAATAATGGATGAATGAAAGGGTTGATGACCATCCTTTAGAATTCATACTTTATTAATTTGGCTATTTGATTATTTCTTTAAAAGCTATAATAAATATTTATGGAGTAAACTAAAAATCACTAGTATGCGAGGAATAGGGATGGCCAAATCGGATCGAAACCGGATCGAAATCGGAAAATCGGACCAAAATCGGATCGAAAAAGTCCGAAACCGCCATGAACCGTCACGAAAACCGGAACCGGGGTAACCAGAACCGGTTTGGAGCCGGGCCGGTTAAGGGTCACCAAAATGGTGAAACGGACCGGAAAAAGCCCGAAATCGGACGAAAATTCATTGTTTTTCAATAGAACCGGACTTGAATCGGATCGGAAAAAGCCCGGAACCGAACGAACTGGGGAGAAAACCGGAACCGGATTAATCGAAACCGTGAGCAATCCGGGCAGGTTAAGGGTCATACATTTTCCGAACCGGAATCGACGGTTTCGAACCGAAACTGGGCCCGGAACCGGTTTTGATCATCCCTAGCGAGGAAGGGTTGATTGGTAATCGAGTAAACAACTTTTCTAACATCCGCACTGTTCTAAAATTTCAATTTGATCTCCTTACTATTGAAACAACAAATATAGCCTACATACTATTGATAAATTAGCAAAATTAACCTAATTTAGTAACGCCCGTTAATAATTTAATGAGTTTCCTGGTAAGCAACAAATTGACTGTTCCTTGCTGACGTGGCATTGACCAAAAAAAAAAAAAACTAAACCAAACCCGTTAAATTCCTAACAAAATCTTTAGCTCATTATGACACTTTGCTAAAAAAAAAAAAAATCAACCCGTTAAATTTCTAACAAAATCTTTAGCTCATTATGACACTTCGTTAAAAAATGATCAGCACCACCACCACCACAATTACCACCAACAAATAAACCCACATTCAAAATCCCGAAATTCAAGACCATTTCGCTATTTACAAACAAATTGGCCAAATCAAATATCAAGAATTAAAAAAAAAATCCAGATCTCTGGATCTTCAAAATCCCAAATATGGGGCTCAAAATCATGGAGTTGTTGTTCTTTTTCCCGATTGCCCTGATTTCTTCCTCGTCAATTCTAAGTCTATGAACATCAATAGAAGGTTTTTGCCATTCTCCACCGACGAATACCGGGAATTCGACAATGTATATACCATGTTTCTGATAAGGAGGGTGAATTCGATGATTACACTGGCAGAAATGAACATAATTTGTATGGCGGCGAAGCGATTATCTGAGTTGGGTAAAAACGGTAATTTGTTGCGCGAAGCGGTAGTGATGAAGGCGGTGAGAATGGTGATAATTGGTTGGGAAATGAGGAGGAGCGGCCGAGTTTGAGTTTGGAGGTGCCGGGGTTTGATTATAGGTTGGCGGTTTACGAATCGAGAATTGCAGAAGAGTCAGTTTAATGGGAGGAAGCTTGGAAGGATTCTGTTTTTTTTTTTTTTTAACAGTTCTTAATGGTAATTTGGGGGAGAGATGGGGTATTGGTTGTAGGGGTGTAAATGGTTCGGTTTGATTCGGTTTGGGATAATTTACGGACCGTATCACTAGTCATCGGTTTGGAAAAATCTCAAACCGAATCGAACCATTAAAAAATTCAAACCGAATCAAACCAAACCGCCATGGTCTGGTTCGGTTTGGTTCGAACTGCGGTTTGATTTTACGGTTCGAACCGCGGTTTAAACCACGGTTCAAACCATTAAATAAAACATTACTTAAACCATTAATTAGAATATAGTTTCAAACTACACAATTCATTGTCATGTTTGTTTGAATTTTCCAAATATAACATAAAAATAGATTAAGTATTTAAACACAACTTGAAATTGTGCTTCAATGTTTATAATAACAACCATTTGAGTATTTGTAATGGTATATGCTAAAGAGTAAATGAACATTATTACAAAAAGATTAATCAAAAGAAAAAAGGGTTATGGGCTAAAATTCATGAATAGAATTAGGAGTTTTCAAATCTAAATGTAAGGTGAAAATGAAAGATATACATATATACGGTTAATATTGAACGGTTTGGTGGTTTGGTTTATTGGTTCGGTTTGGTGGTTCGGTTTCGCGGTCTCGAACCGTGGTTTGGGGGTCCAAACCGCAGACCAAACCGAACCACACGGTTTGACAATTTTTGAAACCGAACCAAACCACTATTGCTTGAAAACCGAACTAAACCGCATGGTTTGGTTTGGTTCGGTTCCGAATCGCGGTTTGAACCGAACCACTTACACCCCTAATTGGTTGTTGACTTGTTGATGCCCAGTTGAGGGTAAATAGGTCATATCCCACCCTCGTGTAATTAGTTAGATTTGAGATAATTTTAAATTGGGGGAGAGATAGGGTATTGGTTATTTGATGATGATTTTTTTTAACTAAGTGTCAGAATGAACTAACAATTTTATTAGCATTTTAACGAGTTTGGTTTAGTTTTTGTTTGGTCAGCGCCATGTCAGCAAGAAACAATCAATTTGTTGATTAGTAAAAATTCATGTTAAATTATTGACGAGCATTAGTAAATTAGGTTAAATGCACTCGTTATATTAAAGTGGGAGTAAAATAGTCAATTTATTAACAAAAAAGTGATCATTGGGATGAATTCAAACCTCTTAATAGGGATACTAAGACTTTTTCAAACCTTATCAAATGGCAACTACAATTAACCCCAATAATCCGCGAGAACGTTTCAAACCGTACATCGGATCCCTTCAATAACAACCACATTAATTTTAAACGCATGCACAACTTCCCTAAACTTCCCCCCTAAGCACATTAACTTCCACAATGAATCTAATATACAATATAGGGGGCAAATAACTGCCTCTTAGCCTTGGATAAGTGGTGGCTAGGATTGATTCTGAGAAAAGACATCCAACGATCCAAAATTATCCCACCCTTCTTCAACCGCCCGTCATCTCTCCTGAAACCCACTGTTCATCTCTCCTGAAACCCACTGTTGCGGTTAAAACCCAAATCAATCTTGGAAATCAAAATTGATCGAACCCAAAACCTATCAGTAGCTGAAAAAATCACAATCCCACCATGGAAACCCTCAAGGCAACAGCAGCAGCCATTGTTGCTTCTCCTTCTTCACATCACATCTTCTCCCCAAAATCAAAAGACCTGCTTTCTTCTCGAAGACCCTTCCGATTTCCCTTCTCCTCCAAGAGTAACGGTAACGAACCGGATCTCCGATCGGACTCCAATGAAACAAGTTTGGTCCCAATTCTCAGAAATCACACCTTCTCCAAGGTAAATTGACTCAATTTCATTCTTATATTTAGTTTTTTATAATTAGGGTTTTGATTTGATTTGGGGGGAATTCGGAATTGTGCCTACCATGTATTATGTACCCTCTTCTTTGTCTCTCTGTAGTTCAATATGTAGCTAACATAAGCTTCCCATTTAAGATATCTTTCAGAATTTTGAACTAAAAACTGGACTTTAGTTTGGCTCAAGTGTTGGTTTGACTGCAAACAGTACTATGCTCTGTATCTAACTTGCTATCTTCACGTGTAGTAAGAACTGTGGAGAGAGTGTAATCGTCCACCTCAAAACCTTCCCCTTGCATTCGATACATGAGCTTTATAGCTTCTCCACAAAACCCATTCTATGCATAACCCACAATCATAGACTTCCATGCTACCAAATTCCTTTCTGGCATGCTGTCAAAAACTTCAATTGCCTCTGAAACATATCCGCATTTCGCATACATATTGATTAAAGAACTGCCTACATACACATTTGATAAAGCACGAGTCTTGCTTATAGACGAGTGAATCGATTTCCCTTGCCCGGCATATTCTAATTTAGCAAACGCTTTTAGAGCTGAAGAATAAGTGAAAGGGTTTGGCTCCACCCCTTCCCCCAACATTTCATTCATGAATTCAAGAGCCTCAAACTCGTGCCCAATGTTAGCACAGCCAGAGATCATTGCAGTCCAAGAAACTACATCTCTTACGGTCATCCCTTTGAGGACACTGCACGCAACAGAGTACTCTCCACATTTCCAATAGAGCCATATCAGAGTGCTTTCTAAGTAGATGTTGCCTTGAAAGTGATTTTTAATTATCTGTGCATGGACTTCTTTACCTGTCTTTAAAGACCTAACAAGACCACATGCCCTAAGGATGCTTACCAATGTTAACTTATTAGCAGATATCTTTCTTTTCTTCATAACCCGAAACAGATGAATAGCTTATACACCAAAGCCATTCCGAGCATACCTTGCTATAATGGAAGTCCAGCTAACCATGTTTCTCCTCCTCATTCCATCAAAAACGATCCTAGAATCTTTAATTTCCCCACACTTAGCATACATATCCACCAACGAAGTCCCAACGTAAACATCATTCTTGAATAGCTTCTTAACCACGCCTCCATGCAATTGCCTGCCAAAGCTCAATGCTTTCTCATTGCCACAAGCCTTCAAAGCACTACAGACAGTAAACTCATTTGGGACAAAATCATGAGAAAACATTTGCGAAAACAGCAGAAAAGCATCCTCCCCACACCCATTTTGTGAGCAGTCAGTTATCATCGTTGTCCAACAAATTACATCCAGCTCTTCCATCCGATCAAATAGACGGAATGCTTCAGTTAGGTAACCACACTGCGCATAAAAATGTACTACAGCACTATCTAAAATTACATTACAGAAATTCCCTTTTGCTACACGAGCATGAAGTTGCCTGCCAAGGTCAAAATCTAATCTTTTACTACACAAATCGAAAACACACACCAATGTCTTAGAATTCGGCCGATACCCATCCTCTAGCAAATCAAAAAACAATCTTAAGGCTTCATCTTCAAACCCATATCTCAAATATCCACAAAGCATAGCAGTCCAAGAAACAACATTTCTCTCGATCATTTTATCAAACACTTCCCGTGCCTCTACCAATCTCCCCATTCTCACATAAGCGCTTATCAAATTATTACCCACAAACGCCCCAAATCTGTCCACAAACTTCACAACAGCTGCCTGCACTATTTCCACTTCTCTAACACTATAACACCGCTGAAGGTAACCAGCAAGAACTCGAAAGTCTTCAACAAAGTCAGCAGTGGCCGACGTCGAAGGAGTATCATCAAAAGAAACATAATTACCATCTGGGTTTTCTTGAGGAGATGAATAACTTAGAGAGATATCGGAATCGTTTGAAAAGCATTGAAAATTCTTGAAATTGTTGTTAGAGTTAGAGAATTTTTATTCATTCTTTTCTCTTTTTTATTTTTTCCTAATTCCACCTATTGTTAACAAATATCGAAAGTTGTTTCTATATTATTTCTCTACATAATTTATAATTTATGATTGTTTGTCTTTGAATAATTGAAGCCTGTTTTTAGTTTCAGTGCCTCTTTTAAGAATGCCCTTAGTCATTTTCGTTTATTTTCTAAGTTTTTAAACTGTCGTAGATTTCTACTTAAATGATAACCAAGGATGTAAGACATAATTGATGTACATTGATAGTCAGACATAAGACAACTGATGGAGAAGCTGTTTTATTCTACTTATCATTTATTTCACCGCTTACCTTTTTTGTGACCCGTGCCGTTGTGGGCACTGCTTGAGTACTAGTCTATATTACAATAGGAAATGGGTGTAACCGCCTAGACAAAGAAGGGCTAGGATTAAATTTCATAATTTGATCTGACGGCCCAAAACTAACCTAAATAACCCACTATCCCACTCCCACAACAATTAACCTCTTTGCAGTAACAATAGACATTGGAAATAATTGCCATTAAAATCGACAAAGCATAAAATGCATTCAAAATATTTGAAGAGTAAATGAAAGTGAACATAAATTTCGGTTAGGGGAAGTGGTGGAGGGAGGAGTAAGTAACCACCGCAAAATAGTCCCACTAAAATTAACGGCAAATCATGGTGGCGATGGTGGCGGCGGCGGCGGGATAACAAATCTTTGGGCTAATTTCTCTCTGTCTCTCTCTGGTGTATGTCAGGCGAAATGACAGAATATAGAAATTGTTATTAATAGCGACACTCAATCTCTTGCATCATTCCAAAGTGTATTTGATAACTCTCAAGAAAAACCCTAAACATCATTAAAGATTTCTTTTCTTCTCTTCTAAATATCCCATCTCCCATTATTGTATCTAATCCAACATTTATTCCTTTATAATCATGGGTTCATTTCGTCTTGTGTTTATTATTTTTTAATTTATTTTTTATTTTATTTTTTTTTATCTGGGTTTTCGTCAATTATTTGATATCGGTACTGCATTTATGGTTTACTTTTGATTTGGTTTCTGGTTGTTTTTTTTTTCTATCTCATGTGAAGGCATTTTCTCGGTTTTGTGGCATTAATTCATGCAATTTCTTTGTTCATGCTGCACAATTACACTACTCTGTATCGTGAAATTTTGCATTTTCAGGGTGATTTTATTCTGATTAGACTTTCAGGATCCTTGGTAAACGAAGAAGGATTTGCACAAGGGTTTGGCTTGGATCGTATGTTTTTTGAACTTTTTCACCGAAAGCAATTGCATTTTTAGTCTAATTTAAAGATGGGGGATCATTTTGTGGGTGGATCGGTTGCTGACTGAATCCACCTTTGAGGCTGCTATTGAGAGTAGAAATAGATTGTTGCCTGCTATAACCACTTAAAACAAAGATATGGTTGCTGATTATTCTTCCCATAGGATGGATCTTGATATTGGGTCGTTGCTAAGGAAATTGGTAGAATGTAGGATTTGCCATGATGAGGATGATGAGGATGAAGACTCGAATATGGGCATACCCTGTTCATGTTGTGGCAGCTTGAAGGTTAGTTCAGGTTTAAGTTTAAAAACTTAATATGTGATCCAAGTAACAAACTAATGCTCTAATCTTACATAAATATATAAAATAGTTTTCATTTTCATTGGTCAATTCAATAGACGGAGATAAACAGCTTTTTCGTAACTATCATTTTCCCCACTTCCTTTTTGTACTGTCACCGTGCCCTTGGCACGGGCATTAAGTACTAGTATAAAACAAACACCAACACAAATTTGAGTCCACTAGCACAACAACAACATTACCCCATTTGAGTCCACTACAACAACAACAATAACATTATTTCAGTACCGCAAAAGCTTTCACCTACGGTAAGATAAAGAGAGGTTGGATGTACGCAGCCTTGCCCATTTATTAAATCACAAAGAGACTATTTTCGAATGACACATGATGAAAATTGTATAGACTGACTGCTGATTCATAACAAAGAAACGCAAATAGTTTAATGAGTCATTTTGCTTTATTCCATCGTATCTCAAATTCAAAAAATAGTGAGTCTTTGGCTCCATCAGAAATGATGTAAAAAAATTATTACAAAATATAATATATTTTATACTGAATATAATATAAAACATTTAATAATACATGTAAAAATATAAATTTTGAACCGGTATCAACATATGACATTATATTCTGTTGTACAGAAAGCACATAGTAATAGAAGGACAAAAGTCCCTTTTTAGTCCTTTAACTATTTTAAATGGGACAATTTGGTCCGTGAACTATTGTTTGGGAGTTTTTCGTCCTTCAACTAATACTTTGAAGATTAAGAGGTCCTTCCATCCATCTCCGTTTACACCACCCCGTTAAGCGCTTGGGACACTTGCAATCACCGGACAAAAAATAGACGCAAAGAGAGAGAGAAATCCAAACGACGGGAAGAGAGAAGAAACCATAGCCGATCGAGCAGTTAGTGAAGGTAATTTCAAGCAATCTTCTCCTTGGGTTTATTTTCTTTGAATGGCACATTTTATTGACAGTGGGTTCTTGGATTTCTAGGGTTTATGTTCTCATGAATTGCCCTTGAATTTTTTTGAAGCGGGAAGAAATTGAGAGATTCAAACCACAATTTTAAATTACTCAAGTAAGTTTCTCCTTATATTTAGTGTTATTCGATAGTTCTTGTTTTAATTTTGTTTAAAATATGAATTAGAGTTTTGTTTCTGTCTCAGTGGTTTGTTAGATTCATTGTTATTTGTTTTTTAAACATCGTTAAACTTCTTGTTTTTGAGTATTATGTATGGGTTTGGATTTTATTGCAGTATGGACAACAATGATGTGGATGATTTGAATGTGGACAATGATAAATGGTGGGCTGACTATGCGTATGAGATTAATAAACTAGATTCTCTGTCTAATGATGGTGAGAATGATGGTGGGAATTGTGGCGGGAATGATGGTGAGGATGTTGATAGAGATGATATTGAATTATTTGAGGATAGTGATAATATGACTGATGATGAGGAGTACATGATTAATAGAGATAATGCAGCTGCAATTCAAATGATATCTAGCGAAGAAATAATTTATCTGGAAAATGAGGATGGTGTGAATGATGGGAGTGGTGTAGATCAATCTAAGTACTTTGACTTTGACATTGGTGGTCGATTTAAACCATGGAATAGTGATGACGATGGGGCTGATTCTGGCTCTGACTTTGTTCCAGTTAGTAGTAGTGATGAAGAAGATTGGACTAGAGAACCCAGATCAACAAAACAAGTTGAGGAGATTCACTTCAATCCAAAGGTTGATATCAAAGACTTTCAGTTTTGTGTAGATATGATTTTTGAAGGACCTGCACAGTTGAAACATCAAATCAGATCATATGCTGCAAAACACAGGTACCCTATTTGGTTTAAAAAAAATGATAAAGTTAGTGGTACTAGAGGGGGAACAATTGTGAACCTAACTGCCTGGACTTGTACTTGTAGAGCATGGCAACTTAATGGAATTCCATGTTGTCATGCTGTATCTGCTATTACTTTCATGAGAAGGGATCCAGAGGACTACATCTATGAGTGCTTAAAGGGTGAGACATACCTTAAGTGCTATGAGCATATGTTGAGGCCTATGAATGGTATTGAAAAGTGGCCTGAGAGTGATAAACCAGTGTTGCTACCACCACCACCAAGAGTTGTGAAGGGAAGACCTAAGTGGAATAGAAGAAAAGATGCACTTGAAGATGGGAGAGGCAAAGGCACAAATGAAATTCTCTTACTTGAAGAAGATCCCTTCAAGAACATTAAGAAATCAAAAAAAGGGATTAAAATGACATGTAGACTTTGCAACCAAGAGGGCCATAACATTAGAAAATGTCCAAACAAACCTGTAAATGAGAACCCAGAATCTGCCCCAAGAAGAGAGAAGCAACCTGTTAGGAGGAGGGGGAGTAGATCTGGATCTGAAAGCATGGGTGATAGAAACAATGGACTGGTATGTTTCTTTCCTTATTTTTTTAATTCAATCAATACTTTATAGTTGTGTTTGCAAACATTAAAACTGAGATTGTTTTTTTGTGGTAGGATGGGTCAACAAGTAAAGTTGGAATGGGAAGTGGTCCCCCTAATGTGCAAGCTGCCCTTCAACCATCATTCTCAAGGAGGGGAAGGACTTTCATAACTGGCCATGCATTGCAGAATCAGTCCAAGTCTCAGCAGAAGAAGCCAAGACATTAATTATGTATAGTTGTGTTTGCAAACATTAAAACTGAGATTGTTTTTTATTTTGGTACCTACATAGGCTTTTTGGGGAATTGTGGGTGAAGTGCTCCGTTTTGGTAAACATCAATGCAGTAGTTGATAAGTTGGTTTTTTGTTTTTTTGGAGTCAGCTTCTTGAAGCAGCAAGCTGATGCTTATCAGATGATACAAATTTGTATGGAACTTTTGTTTTTTATTTTCCAAACATCTGAGTACTAATGTTGATGCTTATCAGTTGGTTTTATGATATCATGATAATGCTTATCAGTTGTTTTTTCATAGTGTCTTCATATCAGCAAAAAAAGAGTGATGTTCTTGCTAATGAGAATTTGAGATATATATATTCTCAGAAAGAAAAGAAGAAGTACATAAAGAAGGTGTTTATCCTATCTTGATTACAGGCAAATTACAGACACAAGTACTAGTTAATGTCTGTCAAATTCAATTCTGCAATGGTACACTATAAATGACACTAAACACCATCCAGAATATCTCAAACTGTTTTGTTTAATCTGCATCCATCTCTTCCAGTGCTGCTTTAGCTGCAGCCTTGGCCTCTTCTAAGAGCCCATCCGGGACCTACGTCAAAGCATGCAATAAAACAAAAATATTCAGATACTATTTAATTATGCAAAAGCTAGCTAAATGAGATCAAATTGATGTCCATGTCAACAGGTCCAGCTAAATCTATTTCACCAACTAGGTCGTTTCATTTTTCATATTCAAGTCCTCAAAAAACTTAAACTTAGGCTACTCAATCCTTATAATTAGTCATCAAACTTTGCCTTTCCAATATGAGCCCCTATCATATAGTTAGTCCCTTAATGAAACATTGTCCCTTGTTGTGTAGCTTAAATTTTCCACCACCAGAAGATCCAAAACTAGCATATTAGATCAACACACCTTGCTAGAGAGCCAATGACCATGGTGTCACAAACACATTTTCACAAACAGTTTGTCTGCATCCAATGGAAATTGAATTTGTGTTGTAATCCCAACTGATTTCACTGATTTCACTTCTCAGTTTGTCTGTAAAAATCCACAACTACAAGAACAACTACAAAGGGTGAAACAATAATTACACAAACATACAGCAATGGAAAAAAAAGGGTGAAACAATAATTGGGTTTGTAATCTTTTACCTGGAAATTGAATTTGTGTTGTAAAATAATTTTGAACTATATGAATTTCAAGAACAACTACAAAGGTTGGATGAATTTGTATTGTAAAATGAAATTACCTGTTAGCAGCAACTGGCGGCCGCCTGGACATGAACGAGGCGTGCGCATCCAAGTCAGTAGGTTGGGCTATGTTGGAACAAGGACGAGGCGAGCGCCTGGATAATGGCGAGGCGGGCGCATAGGATTCAGTTGCTGTCTCAATTGATGAAGGGGTGTGAGGCGGGCGCATGATGAAGAAGAGGCGCACGCCTGGGATTCAATGGAGAAGCGAATTGCGGTCGGATTCCTTGGCGAATTGCGGCCGGATTCTATCGACTTGGAGGGTTTTCTTAATTTAAACGACGTGGAGGCCAAATCATCTCCAAATTGCCAGCGCATAGGAGGGTTTAACGGTGTAAACGGCAAAAATGGATGGAAGGACCTTTTAATTTTGAAAATGTTAGTTGAAGGATGAAAAACTTCCAAAGTATAGTTGAAGGACCAAATTGTCCCATTTAAAATAGTTAAAGGACTAAAAAGGGACTTTTGTCGTAATAGAAGTTGCTGCAAAAGCATGGCTTGGCTTTAGAATTCCATGTCCCCATTTTATTTTACCAAAAAGCGAGGCAACATGCGGACCACTGAACTCCTTTTTCCCTTTCCAATTTTAGATTCATCATTTCCTTATGACGCGCCATGTGACCCTCTGTCTACAATGTTTTCCCATTTACCTCCCCCACTAAATTGACCAAACGTCGCCAGTGGAGACAATCTTTTTCCCCTTTAGTCCCTATTACTTCCCTTCCCACATTCAAATCCATATCCCGCCACCCTTTCCCACTTTCTTCAACCACAAACCCTATTTCTTTTTTCTCTTTTTCACCCATCAATTTCAAAAAATGAATTTTCTTTCTTCCACTTCATCTTCAACCTCCTCGACTTCCGATACCAGTTCCCGTAATCACAAGAATGCCATTTCAGGGGGTCTTGTTGGGATGCTACGACGCCTTCTTTGCTTTAATTCTCTCCCTTCGTACTACCCATTCCATCATAATCAAGAATTCAGCAATGAGGAGGATAAACGGTATGGAGAGCTTGATCATGGTAAGCAAAAGGAACTTCACACGGGTAATCCAGGGATTGTGGGGAGGCTAATGGGTTTGGATTCAATGCCAGATGTTGGTTTAGGTGGAACCCAAATGAGGCCTATTTCAATTACAAGAAGTCGGTCCATGAATTATGCAGATACTTTGAGAGAAGAATTGGTGCAGGGGAGGAAGCATCGTCGTATAAAGAGCACATTGTCATTTCGTGAAGCTCCACCTTTTGTGGAGATCGAAACTGAAGAATTTTTCATTCTTAGTTTCGAGGGGGGAGGGAGAGATAATGATTTGCTGCTGAAAACGAGAAATTCTGATAAGGGTCATGGAGTATTGAAGCAAAGGAGGATGGAAAAGGGTAGGAATAGGAATAAGAAAGGATATGAAAGAAATAAAGAAAATTCAGCACCAAAAATGGTACTTAATGATGTTAGTGGCAGCAGCCAAGTTGAAGATTTGAGTCAAATTCTTCGACCCACAAGCAAGCAAAACATAAACTCAGATGTGGGCTGGGAAATTTTGAAGCAGGCCAAGCCAAAGAGTGGCCAAAAAAAACGATCAAGGAGAAAGAAGAACGAAAACTGCTCCTCCCCAGTTCAGAAAGTTGAAATACAGAGTGATTCCGAAAATTCAAGCCCAGTTTCTGTTCTTGATTTCGGCGATTCTCCACCGGAGCCAGAAGTTCTAAGCTCAGGTTCGTTCACTCAAATGTTTTCAGACATGATCATTCTTGGAACAATTCTCTGTTTCTTTTCTTCCGTATTTCACTTTAATTTGATTTCACTCCAGTTCTCTAAGCAAAACGAAGACCGATTTAGTTCTAAAAAGGGTGTTTTTTTTTTTTTTGGGCATTTTTTTAGTTAAATCCTAATTATTATTATTATTTATTTTTCCAAAATTCTTGTCACAGAAGGAGATTTAAGGTTATCAGGTTCAAATTTTGGGAGGAGGTTGTCAGGGGAACTTGGGACGGAGAGCTACAAGCATTCATCTTCAATAACCACAAGCAGTTCGACAAATAATGATGGCAAAGAAGAGAAGAGAGAAGCAAAATGCCTCCAATCATGGAAGAAAGATCGAACATTTCAAAATTATGTAGAGATGTGGGAAGAAATTGGCAAACTGACCAAATTGGAGTCGATGGAATTAAATAGGATGTACAGAGAGCCAAGGCAGCTTGAAGAATTCAAAGATATTGGTTCAGTTATTGGTCTAGAAATTCTGGACAAATTGATATCTGAGTTCCTAGAATATTTAACTTCCAAACAAGACAATTTTGAATTTTAGTACTGATCAAACTGTGAAATTTTTGTCAGTATGGAAGTTATTAACATGTAAATCAAAATCAAAATCTGTACAATGTAGATTTGGTGTTTACCTTGTAACATTTCCGTAGTCAACTGCTGCCTGCTGGCCTCTCTCCCTGTATAAATGCTGACATACTAATGTATGAGCAGGTCATAAACATAGATACCAAGACTTTGTCATTAATAATTCAACTTTAGTCCCAAAACAACTTTGAGATCCTGAACTTGCGAATATGTCCCAGTCCCAATTTCGTTGCATCGCACAACATATAGTCCTAATTTCCATTTTAACTTCATCCAAAAAAGTATGGTTTTTTTTTTCTAAAACGTCAAATTTAAGATCTCCATCTTTTTCTCAGTTTCTTTCTTTTTGTAAGGAAGCCAGATATGTTTCTCACAGTTTATACTCTCTGTTCCAGAAAGATAATCACAGTTTATACTCCCATAAAAGCATCAATAATAATTTTTAGGATTTCATGAGAATAGTAAAAATATGGTAAATTATAAAGTTTGATCAAGTTGACCATTAAAGACAGTGAGATTATCTTTCTTTCAGAGTTTCCGGGACGGAAGGGGCATTAAAAATTAAAAGGGTACTCAGTATGGCATGCAAATGAATGTTTCTGAAGCCAGCAGCCTTGAGGGTGGGAGTAGACTCGATCATTGACTGACCTTTCAACCCTTTGTTCAGCCTTCCCACAAAGCTCATGCCCCTTCAACACTGCCAACAAAGCAAATTAATCAAAAACACAGAAGTTGTGGATTTACAGGACCATGTCAAAGCACCCACATTTTCAACAGACAAGAAAGTCAGATAGAGACCTCAACTGGCCAACTTTTGAAAGCCTAAAGCAGCACTACCAAAAAGCACAAAAAAGCAATGGATGAATACTAGAGGGTTGCTTACCAGTTTTGGTATTAAACTTAAAAGAATGAAAAGGATATTGATTCTTCATCCTTCTGAAGTAGTTCTGTTTAATGATTAATCCAGTCATAAGGTATCTCTTCTTCTTTCTGCACTTCTTTCCCCTATTTAAGGGGAGCGAATATATGAACAAAAATTCAAAAAATGACAAGAATTCTACTCCTTAGTTAAGAGTTAAAAGTAACCAACTTCATGTGAGAATTTCTTTAAGCAACTAACTGCTCCTGCTCCTGCTCCACGTATATCTGTTCCCCCCAAGGTGAAAAACACTGCTCCTCTTCAAAAGAATATTGCCCATTTGGCGGGAGTTGTTTCAGAACCTAACGGTTCCTTTTTATACCGCAAGTGCACGGGTTATTTATAGTATAGCAAAGGTAAATAAGGGTCGATCCCACGAATACAAGGTTTACTTAGAATAATATTTACTTTTATAAAAAATATAAAAATAAGATTAGGGGGAAAATGGTTTTCGTTGAAATACTAAAACAATACAAACTACTCTAATTAAATTGAATTCTTATAAGATGAAGATATTCTCGGAGTTGGGACTCGAACAATCATTTATTCATCAAATACTCGTGCCTTTGAATAAAAGTTTTCATCAAAATCAAGGATGGTACATTGAGCCTATACTACTTCTCACGATCAAGCAAGTAATATTTGTATTCTTCACTAATTATGCCCTATCTCTCGATGGCCCATAAGTTAGTCAGAATCCCTTAGTGTTTATAAAATCCACGTACTTTCCATTCAAGGAACATCCCTAAACCATTAATCTACTCTCATGATTAATCGAGATTCTCCGCTAGGTACTTCTCTCGATTAACTGAAATCATACAAGTTAGACGTCTCCAAAATGCAAGTCTTTTAAGATTGATATGAAGAGAATTGTTAAAATGAAGAGAAGATAGCATGATTAAAATTGATGAACAAAAGTGTTAAGTTTCCAACCTCAAGAATTTGGGGATTACTCACAAAGCCATAACAAAAACTACGAGTATTAAATATGAATAAGACATAAATTAAAGTAGGGAAGAATGATACTTATTCGTAACACTTGTAGGAAGAAAACAAAGGCTGAAAGTAAACTTCAGTATATTATTGCTTCAATCTTCAAAAAGGACTCCAAGAACAATTGATGAATCTATGAGAAATTTGGAAATAATAATACTAGAGTATTTTGCTATCAATTCTAGGAATTTCTGCTATGTTTCTATATATTTCAGATATGTAAAACTGCGTACAAGGCCCCTTTATATAAGCATTTGGCTAGGGGTCGCATCTCTTCAAGAAAGACATCTTTTGGCTGAAAGGGGGGGGGGGTGCTCGGCCGAGTCAAGGGAGGTGCTCGGCCGAGCAAAGCCTTCCAAAAAATGCTTCCTTCTGGTCCCTCATGCTCGGCCGAGTCAAGGGAATGCTCTCGGGAGCAGCGGAATATCTTGGGCTGATTTTTTGCATTTTTCAGTTTTGACCCTTCTACTTCCATAGCTTTACTTTAAGCCCCTTGTACTTCAAAATATGTACCTAAACCCTGAATTTTTGGATCATTAGCTTGGCGTAAAATAAAATTCACTCTTAGAGTGCTTTGTGAACTAGATTTTTATGCTTAAAATGTACAAATAAGAAAATGATCTTTATTCATAATTCAAAAGTATTAATGGGACTCGACATGCATTTTGAATCACAAAGATGGGAGCGGAGGATGATAGTGAAAAATTTGTCAAGGCTAATATTTAAATTATTTTATACGTAGTAAATTAATTTCTTGGTTTAGGTCGTCACACTCTATTAATTATTTGCTCATTTAGATTTTCGAGTGGACGATCTTACAAGATGAATAAATACTAAGTTAAAGATTGTTTAGCCTTGATTAGTGGAAATGAAAAGATGAATTTTCAAGTGAAGGTTGTGATTCAAAAGGGACAAAACGGGTATTAATACTTAAAAAGGGAATATAAATCAATATTTTTGAAGTGTACATTTGAAGAATAAGTTCAAGAATCACAAGATAAAATAACCAAGTGCTTAAATAATCCGAAAGGTTCAATTAATCAAAACAATGCCTTCTTTAGTAAAATCTTTATTAATGCTATATCAATTTATGATTTTCTATTTACTTTCTAAAATATTCTTATGCTTTTTTTCTAACAAATTTTCAAGTTACAGAAAATATGAAAAGAAAGGGAAAGATAAAGTTTCAAGGCAATTTAGCAAGTATAAGGATAAATAATTGTATCATCAAAGGGATTTTTTTTATTGATATATTTTTTTATTTTTATTTATTTATTTATTTATTTTTGAAAATAAACATGCTCTAATGCAAACATATAAAAGGAAAAAAATGTAGCTAAGTTAAACATAAAATATGAATGAAAAACTAAACTAAAATGCAACTAAACTAATGATATTAAAAACGGATAAATTCCCCCATACTTGAAGTAAACATTGTCCTAAATGTTTTAAGGACAAAGGAGAATGGTAGGGAAAAAAAAAAAAAAACTTACCGAAACGGCGGCGGTGGTGGTGGTGGAAAGTCCTCCCAATGCTTCATTCCATAGTCGTAGACGTAATCAACCTTTCCTTGGACATGTTGTATACGACCCTCAATCCGGTTGAGTTGTTGAAGAATTTGGGTATTTTGTTGGAGCAGTTGGGACTGTTGGATGGCTAATTGGTTAAATTGTTGGTAAAAATTGGGTGGCGTTTGGGTTGAGGTGTATTGGTTGTTGTTGATCTTCCTCATTTTCTTCTTCTTGCCCCAAATTATTTCCTTCATTCTCAACTTGACCCATGGCATGAGGGAAGATCCAAGTGCCCGGTTGGTCAATTTCTACCGTAGAGAGATTTGCATTTGACAAATTGGTGTAAGGCGTTTTGTTCGACCCTCCCCCTACAAACCAAGTATAACCCCCTTGCTCAACTTCTGAGACCATATTCATTACCTTAAGTGCTACTATATCTAGCACTTTTGACCCTCTAACTGGTACCCAAGCTTCGGGACCTTCCTCGGGTAATTGGATACACACATAAATAGCAAGGAGTGTTAGCATTCCTCCTATGTGTATATCACCGGGAAAGTTAGGCGTAATGTGATCCCAAAGGCGATCAATGAACCATTTTCCCAAATTTATTTCTCTATACCCTGTGACAAACGCCTATAATAAAAACAATTCATTCATGTTTATCGTCCCCTTGTCCCCTCTTGCAAAAATCGTGCAAGCATACATTCTGTGGATATAGCGAAGGACGGGGTGGATAATAAGGGATGCTTTGAATGTTTTAGGGAGGAACGGTGTATGGCCCGTAATCTGTCTCCAAAAGAGGTCCGCATTGAATTGCGGAGGTGGTAAATTTGGGATATTCCTAGGGGAAGGCCAACCAAGAATCTCACGGTGTATGGCCCGTAATCTGTCTCCAAAAGAGGTCCGCATTGAATTGCGAAGGTGGTAAATTTGGGATATTCCTAGGGGAAGGCCAACAAAGAATCTCGTTGATTTCTTCAAGGTCGAGGGTGTAATGGGTGTTTAGGATTCGGAATCCTAATTGTATATCATCAAATTCTTCACCTGTTTCATTATCAATCAGAGTTCTTGATCTTTTTGTCATTGTACTTAGGAACTCTGGAGTGAGATGCGATTGTCGCAAGAATTCATCACTACTCAGTCCTTCATGCAAAGCCCAAATATTACCTTGATTCCTAGGGTTCTCATTGTATCTGGGTTGGGGAATTGTGTGGGTTTTATGTTCTTCCTACTAAGTTTAGCAAATCTTACGGTCTCCGACTTAGATTGAAAATTAATCCCCGTTACATCAAGTGTTGGGGTTAACCTAGAACCGGAGGTATCATCCTTACGGGATCTCTTAGTGGCCTTGGCTGTTGCCTTTCCCTTTCCCCTTCTATCCATTGCAAATCTTAAGAACAGATAGTAACAAAACCCAACAAAATTCTGAAAATATGAGAGGAAGATAGTGAGTTACCCGATTGGCCGATTTTGATTACGAGAATTCCTTCGATTTGCCTTGAAACCTTGTTTTCTCCCTTGATTGTAGCTTGAGTATTCAAAGAAACCAACTTGGCCCACCAATTTTGAACAAATTTGAATATTTTGGATTTGGAAAAATAACTAGCGTTTTTGGATTTGGAGGAATTGGGGGTGAAATTTTTTATTTTGGAGGTTGGTAGAGTGTTTGGGAGATGGAATTATGGTAGAGAAAGGTTGCTTGGCCGAATTTAATGGAAGATTTGGAGGTTTTATGGTGGTAAGAGGCGGAGGTATTGAGGGTTTTAGAGAGAGAGAGGGAGCTAGAAAGATGAAAAAGTGAGAGTAAATCCCAAAAAAATCCGTTTTGATGCATCTTCTGCTCTGGCCTGCTCAGCCGAGTCATGTGAGGTGCTCGGCCGAGCACAATGCTCCAGTTTGATATGGTTTATGTTCTGTCTTGCTCGGCCGAGTCATATGAGGTGCTCGGCCGAACATTTTCCTGTAAAATTTTTTTTTTTACCTACAAAACATAATTAGTACACAACATAATAAAAATAATAAATGATTAAATAATTTAAAAGTAAAAATAGAAAATAATCCATCGGTTTATTATACCGATGATGTTTGTTTTAGGTCATTAGCTCGACCCCTTTCCTTTAATTAAAATGGGCGATGAATGGTATCGTGATGGCCTGTTATCTTTAACAACTTGCCATTTCATGCCCTTCAGAGTGATCGAGTTTTTATGAGTAACACATACTCTCCATCCCGTACTTGTTTTTTAAGGAATAAGTTGTCTATAATCTTTGCACATACGATATTTTGACGTGCTTTTCTTATCTGGTAACTTTATTCCTTCGAGCTTGGCTGCATGGTTAGTATCATGATATATAGAATAATCAATCACATTACTATTGTTACCAAAATCTAAAGATTTTTCATTTACAAAACAATTTTCAATCCAGTCTTTAGATTGTGACTCTTCACCCTTTTTATTGTTATTTTCGAGGGTGTCAATATCTTGGCAAGGATTCTCGAGATTTAAGTTTTGCCTATCAAATTCAACCTTTTCCTTTTCGACATTTAGAGAGAGTGTACCATTTTTTACATCTATTATTACTCCTGCGGTGGCAAGAAATGGTCTCCCTAGAATGTCCGGGATTTGTTGGTCTTCTTCTATCTCGAGAACAACAAAGTCGACAGGGATGATTAAGTTCCATATTCGACAAGACATATTCTCCATTATACCAATCGGATATTGTATGGAGCGGTCCATCAATTGGAGAGAAATGGTGGTAGGTTTAAGTTCCCTCACACCTAATCTCTCGCTTACCGCACGAGATTGAGAAAGTGCCAGGATCTTTGAGCTAGGTTGCACGGATAAGAATTCTCGGATACGGATTCGCGAATACGAGATACGGGGATACGTGATTGTTGAAAAATTCCGGATACAGATATGTGGGGGTAAAGTGTAAATATTCAAACTATAAGGACCAAAATGTAACTATTCAAACTATAGGGACCAAAATGTAAATATCCAAAATAGAAATATTCAACATTCAAAATATAAAGAGATGTTTAACCCAAACTAAAATGTCTAAAATTAAAGAGAAACTGAGAGAGAGAGAGTGAGAGACGCGACGAGCTAGGTTCACGGAGGAGATGCAAAGAGGAAGGAAGAAGAACTAACCTGAGTAACGTCGACTCCGAAAACTGAAGAAGCTGCGGCGCGCCGGTGGCGGTGGTGCTAGGGCTTGACGAAGAAGCGGCGAAGCGAGGTACGTCGTCTTTTCTTCTCTCTTGGTCTCTCGTGTCTCTCTCTCTCCCTCAATTTATAATTTATTCCCATTCAGAAGCCAAAACGGCGCCGCTTCGTAGGCCGTGCGAATCTGGTTCTCGATTCGCGTATCTGGTTAACGATTTACGTATCCGGATTGCGAATCTGAACTTTGGAGAATTGTCAAAAGCCCCCCTGTGCGTATCCAGAAGCATATCCGACGAATCTGGAGCGAATTCGTATCCGGTGTGAGTCGGATACGCAATTCACTAGCTGGGGAGAGAATCCGTGCATCATAGTCTTTGAGTTTTTGGGGAAGTTTCTTTTGTAAAATAGCACTTATGTCTTCCGCCAAGATAACATTCTCAAATTTTTCTAATTTCCTCTTATCTGAAAGCATTTCCTTTAAAGGTCTAGTATAAGGAGGCATTTCTTGTACGTTATTAGAAAATGGAATGTTAACGTTTATAGAGTCCAAAACCTCTAAAAATTTTGTATATTCCTCGTTCACTTTTCTTTTGACCAGCCTTTGAGGGTATGGCATTGGTGGGTCAAAATTTCTAGCAAGCCTAGGGGATTCCGTCCCCTTTTTAATGTCCGTATTAGTCTCAACCATCGGCGGGGTTGGACTAACATCTTCACTGGGGTTAGTATCTATCAAATCATTAGTGATCCTAGTGATCACCATATTAGCATGCTCATTAGGCCTTTGTGGTTGACCGGGAAGACTCGCTTGTGGTCTATTCAAAGTGTTGGCTTGTTGAGCTTGTTGGTTTTCAAGCATCTTATTGTGCGCATCTAGATTATCAAACCTAGCATTTAATTGCTTGAAATTTTCCCTAAATTCATTGTTGATCTTCTCTTGAGTGTTTACTTTCAACAACAAAATCCATCAAAAGATCTAACTTAGATTTAGGGGGAGGAAAAGCATTAGAATTAGAATTGAATTCTTTTGTGCTAATCCCGGTGTTTGTGTAGAAGGTTGTGGGTTTAAAGCCTTGTTATTCTTATAGGAAAAATTGAGGTGATTTCTCCACTCGGGATTGTATATGTTTGAATACATGCCCCCCTTTTGTCCATAAGAATTGACAAAATTTACTTGCTCACTAGAAGTAGTGTCAAGTAGTTCACAATATTCCGTACTATGTGAGTTAGACTCACATAGTTCACAAACAACATTAATGTTGGCCAAGGGATTGACATTAAGAGTTTCAAATTTCTTCAAAATCATGTCAACCGTAGAAGAAAGGAGAGTAACAGCATCAACATTGTACTTACCTGGAGTTCCTTGCGGTTGCTCCCTTTCGTTCGACCATTGGTAGTGGTTTAAGGCTATGTTTTCGATCAAGTCGTATGCCTCGTCCACTATTTTGTTCATAAGTGCTCCTCCTGCAGCAGCATCTATGGTCTTTCTCGTTTTGAATGTGAGACCGTTATAAAATGTATGAACAATTAACCACTTTTCAAGCCCGTAGTGAGGGCACATTCTTAGGAGCTCCTTGAATCGCTCCCAATCGTCAAACAGTGACTCGCTTCCCGTTTGACTGAAATTTGTAATTTTGGTACGAATTTGAGCGGCCTTACTAGGAGGGAAGAAAAGCCCAAAGAAAACTTCTTGCACTTGGTCCCATGTAGTCAAGGAATTTTGTGGGACCGAGTTTAGCCACTGTTTTGCCTTGTCCTTTAGAGAGAAGGGGAAAAGGCGCATCTTTATAGCTTCCGATGTGACACCTTGAATTCGGGTGGTGTCACAATACTCCAAGAATGTTTGAACATGGAGATGGGGTCTTCGAAAGCTGATCCGCTGTATTGGTTATTTATAACCATATGAAGTAATTGCGGCTTTATCTCGAAGTTGGCCGCATTAGCATTAGGCACAACTATCGGTGATCTAGTACCCGGGGTACTTGGGTTAACAAAGTCTCTTAGGGTCCTAGGTGGTGTTGCGGGTTCTTCTTCCGCCATTTGTCGTTCTAATACTTCTCTTAATCTCCTTAATCTTTCGTGAAAAGTCCTTTCGGGTTCCGGATTGAAATTTTCAAGATAGATCCGGATTCTTTTCATAAACTTCGGAGATAC
Organism: Adenophora triphylla var. japonica; assembly: GCA_022495995.1. Lineage (NCBI taxonomy): Eukaryota > Viridiplantae > Streptophyta > Magnoliopsida > Asterales > Campanulaceae > Adenophora > Adenophora triphylla. Next base: position 603,648 of record JAFEMH010000644.1, read on the forward strand.
CTAAAAAGTACTTCAAAGACAACAAAAACTTCGAAAGAGATGTTAAACAGAAAATAAAAACAAAAATAAATATAAAGGCAAATATTGAAAAGTAAACCGTTGTTCCCGGCAACGGCGCCAAAAACTTGTTGTTACAGAACCTAACGGTTCCTTTTATACCGCAAGTTCACGGGTTATTAATAGTATAGCAAAGGCAAATGCGGGTCGATCTCACGAATACAAGGTTTACTTAGAATAATATTTGCTTTTATAAAAAATATAAAAATAAGATTGGGGGGAAAATGGTTTTCGTTGAAATACTAAAACAATAAAAGCTACTCTAATTAAATTGAATTCTTATAAGATTTAGATATTCTTGAGGTTGGGACTCGAACAATCATTTACTCATCAAATACTCATGCCTTTGAATAAAAGTTTTCATCAAAATCAAGGATGGTACATTGAGCCTATACTACTTCTCACGATCAAACAAGTAATATTTGTATTCTTCACTAATTATGCCCTATCTCTCGATGGCCCATAAGTTAGTGAGAATCCATTAGTGTTTATAAAATTCACATACTTTCCATTCAAGGAACATCCCTAAGACATTAATCTACTCTCGTGATTAATGTAACCTAGTTCCTTCATATGATTCCGCTAATCGAGATTCTCCGCTAGGTACTTCTCTCGATTAACTGAAATCATACAAGTTAGACGTCTCCAAAATGTAAATCTTTTAAGATTGATACGAAGAGAATTGTTAAGATGAAGAGAAGATGGCATGATTAAAATTGATGAACAAAAGTGTTGAGTTTCCAACCCCAAGAATTTGGGGAATTACTCACAAGCCATAACAAAAACTACGAGTATTAAATATGAATAAGACATAAATTAAAGTAGGGAAGAAGGATACTTATTCGTAACACTTGTAGGAAGAAGACAAAGGTTGAAAGTAAACTCCAGTATATTATTCCTTCAATCTTCAAAAAGAACTTCAAGAACAATTGATGAATCTTTGAGAAATTTGGAAATAATAATGCTAGAGTATTTTGCTATCAGATCTGTAAAACTGAGTACAAGACCCCTTTATATAGGCATTTTGGCTGAGGATCGCATCTCTTCAAGAAAGGCATATTTTGGCTGACCATGGGGGGTGTTCGGCCGAGTCAAGAGAGGTGCTCGGCCGAGCAAAGCCTTCCCGAAAATGCTTCCTTCTGGTCCCTCATGCTCGACCGAGTCAAGGGAATGCTCGACCGAGTCGAGGGAATGCTCGGCCGAGCAGCAGCTATCTTGGACTGATTTTTTTGCATTTTTCAGCTTTGACCCTTCTACTTTCATAGCTTTACTTTAAGCCCCTTGTACTTCAAAATATGTACCTAAACCCTGAAAAATCACACAAGAATATCAAAAAAGCATAAAATCCGTGATATAAAGAAAAAGAAATTAAATTAGACTAAACGGAACTAAAATCTAGGGTAAAAGATGCAATTATAATACTATAAATGACTATAAAATAACCATTTATCAGCGGGGCACTTTTGTTATTGCCAAGGAGATCCAGGCTCATGAACAGTGGCCTATGCGGAGGCATCATGTTTGCAGCAGATGAAACGGACCAAGAAAACACTTAATGATAGTTCGCTGATCCACGGTCAATGAAACTTTGGCTCTGCCTTGAAAATGCAGAAGCCCTTGAAATTAAGGGTGCCTGATCAACTCCAAACAATGATGGCATCCTTAAAGGAGATGATGGACGGCCAGAAGAAAATCCATGGAGGAACTGATGGTTCATATCCTGATGCAACTGCGCCAGTACAGAATCAAGTGAAAGTGCATGCAGCTGAGTTAGCATTGTGGGGTCCCAATGGATGAGCCAGAAAATGCTGCAGCACTAGCTAGAGTATTATTCCAGCTAGAAGGGGAAGTGAGACCGGAGAATTCTTCTACCTATTGCTGTTTGCGATAACAATAACTCTCCAACCCTAGCAAATCGGCAGCCAATTCCAAATCCCCAGCACTTAAAAGTAGTCTTCAATCTACTACCAAGCATTTTGACTTTCATCTTTACACAAGCGGGTCCGGTACTGGGAAGGGTGAAGCCAACACTCGAAAATACCGTGCGCGTATTCACAAGCATCTCTTTGTCTGCACGACCCTTTTCTAAACCCCGGACAAGGAACACAGCTATAATGAAACTTTCTTGGGTCCCGCCGCCTGGCATTTTCACCAGGGTGAACGAAGGTAGTCTGTCATATCATGGGAATAAGCCCTTAAGCAAGGTTTAATCTTGAATGTATACATCTTGAAGTCATCCGTCCCATATAACCCATTCTTTATGTCTGGCAAAGAAAGTGTCAACTGGATACTCTTTCTTTTCCGTCCCATGATTCAATCCAAAAGAAGTTGAAACTGGCAGCTTGATTGTCTCCTCTGTAGTGTCAGCAAACCCGAATTCATCCTGACTACCAAAAACCCCCTTGAGCATGAGCTCCAACGTTTTCCTTCTTGAATTGAAGAAAAACTCGAAATCAAAGCAATCAAATCAGCTGGTCGATTTCAGTAAACATCACGGCAATTGATATCAGCAGAGGTATCAAGCAAGAGCTTAACAACATCCAGCACATTATCAGAGTCAAATTCCAGCTCCAAGTTCATCAATAGACAAAACCCTTTAGATAAACCAACTAAAACCCTCCAACACAAACAACAACAACAACAACATTACCCCAGTGCCGCAAAGGCTCCCACTTACGGCGTGGTAAGGGGGGTCGGATTACGCAGCCTTGCCCCTGTATTAAAGCAGAAAGAGGTGGTTTTCGGATGACCCACGATGAAAATTGCGTCGAAAGTTGCATGGAATGAATACTGCTTTATAACAACCCATCAAAATTCAAATATTCCATCAACAAATTAAATGTTCTATAGAGAAACAGATTAACAGAATGAAACACAAACACACACAAGAATAAAGCACACATTAACAAAAAAAGATACGAAATGAAAAGGCAAAAACGTACCTTACTTTGAATTGGGTTTTGCATTAGACACTAGACAATGCCCCCTTACAATACAACTTAGGAGCCAAACTAGGCAATGAGCAAAATTTAGGAGTGAAATATTTAGATTCTATATATATATATATATATATATATATATATATATATATATATATATATAGAATCTAAATATTTCACTCCTAAATTTTGCTCATTGCCTAGTTTGGCTCCTAAGTTGTATTGTAAGGGGGCATTGTCTAGTGTCTAATGCAAAACCCAATTCAAAGTAAGGTACGTTTTTGTATATATATATATATATATATATATATATATATATAGAGAGAGAGAGAGAGAATATTTCTTTCCTTCTTTCTTTCTGTTTCCTTTCTCTCTTCAAACAATTTCCCCTCTAAAATGAAACTCAAATTCAAAATGTGAAATACAAATGAAATGCGAATTCTGGTGGGAGTTGACGTGGACCCTACTAATGGAGTTAAATATGATACCTGACCAGCTTGGCACAGATGATTGAGTGACACGTGTTGGTCCCAGCAGGATTGTTTGCATAGAAAGAATATTGGCCATACTGGATGGATTCTCTTTCCATTTGTCATGCATTATGAGCTTTTATCAGGGAAAATATAAATATATGTCTTTGTATTTAGGTCAAAGATTCAGATCTGCCATTATACAAGTTAATAGTCAGATTTGCCCCTGTACTCAAGAAAAATATGAGTATATTTGACTACCGTTAGCTTTCCATCCAAAATTAACAAAAATGATGACTAATCAGCTTAGGTGAAATTTAAAATGTAACACGTGGAAAAAATTTGCACACGTAAAATTTCTAATGAGATTGAAATGGCATATTTACATAAATCCCATAGTACTACAAAGACAAATCTGCATCTTAAACCTACGTACAGGGGCATAAATCTATATTTTCTCTATACCACTTCACAGCAACCATCGACACATTCCACCAACATCATTGTAACCACCACTTTACCACCGTCACCGCTTCTCAATACTACTATCACACCACCTTCATCACTACATCAATCATCACTATTACCACTATCATCACCGCCACTCGTCACTACCACCACCATAACCATGAACAACATCTCCGCCACTGTAACTCACAAGCACCATCACTACTACTATTTTTAGTTGTGCTTTAATATTGGTGGTGGTATTTATGTTGGTGGTAGTGGCGATGGCTTTGATGTCGGTGGACGGTAAGTGGTGGCAATGGTGGTAATAACGGTGGTGGAAGATGGTTGTGAGTGTTAAGTGGTGGTGGTAGTGTCAAGTGTTAGTGACGATGATGAAAATGGTGTAAAAGTGGAGGTAAAGATGGTATTTGTGATAGTGGTGAGGTGGCGGTGATGGGGTTGAATTGGTAGTGGTGGTGAAGTGGTGTTATTTGTGATTATGATGGTGGTGAATGATAGTGGTATTATTTGTGATGGTGGTGGTAAGTGGTGGCAATGGTGGTGAAGTTGTGTAATAGCTGTAATGATGGCGGCGAGCGATGAGGGTGGTAGTGACGGTGATGATGTTGATTTTTTGAAAGAGAAAATATAGATTATTTACTTGTACTTAGGTTTAAGATGCAGATTTGCCCTAATACTATGGAATTTATGTCAATTTGCCATTGCAATCTTCAACAGAAATTCCAAGTGTGCAATTTTTTCCACGTGTCACACCTCAAATTTCACCTAGGCTACTTAGTAGCATTTTTGTTAATTTTTTGACGAGATATTAACGTTGGTCAAATATACTCTCATTTTTCTTGAGTACAGGGATAAATATGGCAATTAACTTATATTAGGGTAAATCTGCATCCTTAACCTAAATACAGGCGCACAACATTCCGCCACAAAATCAAAAGGCGGTCGACCCATAAAGAGGCCAAAAAGGTGAGGCAGACGAGGAAGGCGCTAGCCTTTCACAACTATAACTCCATCTTGTTCAAGAATAATGTCGCATCTTTTTTATATTTACATGAAAAAAGCTTTGAGCAATAATTTTAATTTAATTATTTTAATAGAATTTAAAATTATAATTGATAGTTTTTGTAATGATTCGTCAATAAAAAGTTATATACTATATTCTTATTAGGATTATCGCTCAAATTTCCTTTTTACTAATATTAAAAAGTGTGATATTTATAAAATATGGAACGGGAGGGAGTATCAATTTTGTCATTTTGGGTATTCCATTGGTCGGCAATTCCTACTTTTCAAAAATGAAAATTTTATAATACTTATTTATTAGCTGCTCTCACTTATCATGCACATAACTATTTACTTAATATTCTCTAACTCGCTTACTACTCTCTATCTCAATTTATCTCTCTCACCCACTCATAACATCTACTTCATCCGTCCCTTAATAATGAATGTCGAAAAAAAATCAAATTTACTATTGATCAATAGCAAATTTGAAAAAAAAATCGATATTCATTTATGAAGAGAAGGGAGTATTTTTTATAACAGTTTTCCTCAATTGTTCTTAAAAACAAATGGATATTTTATTATTGGACGAAGGGAATGTATACATAATTTTTATATTAATTCATTTATGAAAGTTATAAAATATTGTATTGTACATTCCCTTATAGATAAATAAAAAAAATAAAATCGTGTAGCATCTTATGCACAATCTTTTGTATATTCATATATGTACTTATTTGTACTAAGGTAAAATTGTAGTGAGACTAATTTATATTTAAAAAGGCGTTATTCATTTTGAAACGAATTAAAAAGTGTGACACTTATTATAATACGGAGAGAAATAAAAAAAAGGCTTAATTGAGATGCAGTTCCCAACTTCTTTTTTTTTTTTTCTTGTAAAAAAGGGGATCAACACATTTCACCGCTCCCCCCTTGATGCACTTCACAGAGGCGCCTAGCTATGCTAGGGAGGGCAATGTCATTCCCTCTAACCACTGGTGGGGGAATCGAACCCATGACCTCCAGGTTGGAAGCCATGAATCCTAACCATCAGGCTAAGACCCCACGTGCCAGTTCCTAACTTCTGTTTAGGTCAAATCGAGAGAGGCAAATCGTTGGTATGAACTACTGATTGCCAACCGTTAGTTAGGGTAATTACATGGTAATTTGAGAGGAGGCAGAGACAAAGCTATATATGTCCCTAATATTTCAAAAACTTAACAATCTTGTAGCTAATGTCACTCTCAAATCTCAACTCAATCTGTTTCTAATCAATAAAATGGGGCAAAGGAAGCAATTATTGTGTGAAGTGGCCAAGTGAAAGCTCTCCTTTTAGGAAAGGCGTGGCAAATGGTTAAGAGATAAGTCCAATGGTTATGTTGACTTTAATTTGGGCATGCATCTTGCACTTAAAGTCTTAAACTCTAAGCAAGGGAAAAGGCCACAATTATACCAAAAGACAGAGTCAACGCGTTATAATAGAGGTGGGACAAAGGCTATGCAAGTCATACAAGCTTCCAAGTCTACTAAGGCGGATATATATATATATATATATATATATATATATATATATATATATATATATATATATATATATATATATCCTACGTCCCACAAATGGAAAGGCACAAAAATTAAGGAGAAAAGTGAAAAAGGTGATGTGTTGTGAGTGTAGATGGTTGGGTAGGAGTGAGAAAGTGGGATAAGTGGGTAATTGTTGTGACTTGTGAGTATGACAAGTGAGTCTCATTTTCATTTTGAGACTTTGTTGATTATTGTGGAACGCCCAAAAAATGTCTTTTAGCAGATTATTGTGGGACGGAAGGACTATATAGTACTCCCTCCGTCCCGGCCGAAAAGTGATGTAGGAAAGAGAAAAAGTGTATAGTTAAATAAATGTTGTGAGTATGAAAAGTGATATAGGAAAGAGAAAGTGGGGTAGAGAATAGTTAGTGGATATTTATTGTGAGTATGATCCCACAAATAAAAAAGTAATAAAAAACTTTCCTTTTTTGGATTGGGACATTTTAAATGGGACACCCAAAAAGGAAAGTTGAGACACTTCGAGCGGGACGGAGGGAGTATATGCTATGATTCCGGGGTTAGAACTCGTCCTTGTAGGCCTTGAGAACAACCGTAGTGCTCCAACTCGACTGAAGACCCATGGAGGGGGTGTGTACCAAGTTTACTGGATTGAAGCAGACACATATAGAACCACGTGGGTCCCACATGGTGGAAATACGGCTGACCCTCTAACCATGTGCCTCCCACATGGTGGAAGGGCGGCTGAGACCGTAGAGGCGGAAACCCCATATCCAGATAGAGCTGAGAATACGTTCGTACCTAAATGCAGCCGAATGGCAGAAACAATAAGTAGGCCAAGGACCCAATGGGCAAGGATGTCTTAATGGGGATTTGGCCTGCTGGCTTGAGCTTATGGCTTCTAACCTGGAGGTCATGGGTTCGATTCCCCCAGAAGTTAGAGGGAAGGCTTTCTCTCCCTAAGATTTATCTCCTAGGCGCTTCTGTGCGTGCATGTGTGTGTGTGTGTGTGTGAGTAGTGGAAAAAAAAAAGGATGTCTTACAGGGCACTCTCTGTAGCTACTTGGGTCCATATGTTTCGAATCAACCAGATTCAATTCATTTGCAGGTTAGCAAGATAGGAAACATAAAGGGTATATACAAAGAGGGAAATGAGACTTGAGGACTAAATATTTCAAATTTCATGAATAATTTTCTTATGTTTTGAACAAATCCCTCCACAACATTCATCAATTTCGAATACACAATAGAAGCATACACTTCGCTTTTCCCCCGTCCTAATCCACAAATAATTATTGATGGATTTAAGCAAAATTAACGAAGGAAATATAAACCAGAAAAGAAAGTATATAAACAGATCATCTGGACCAAGAAATATTGCTATTTCAGTATGCACTATTTCGCTATAAGAAGTATAGTACAAGTAACGTAAAAGAAAAGGGTCGAGAGGAGAATCAGTATATATTATATAATCATGGGATCACCTACCAAAAGAAGCCATTATATACGCTAGACTCTACTTTATACATAATACGGAGTAATAATTACAAAAAGGCATACCTGGAATATCAGTTAATAATAATTCTTCCAGGAAGGCAAACATGAGGAGACTGCTCTTCCATAGTAGTACCTTCAACAGGAAGTAGCTTCACAACAGACCAGTAACTAATGCAGTGTTTTTGCTTGACTTCCAAAAATCCTTTATACAGTACCGTCTCAAACCATTCTTCCATTGACCTCTTATTCTCAGTTAACCAAGAAGATGCTAGTATTTGCACCAATACTTCCTTCCCAATCTCCAGTACAGCATCCTTTCCAAATATCTTCTGGAAGCTTCTGCCAATTTCCTTTAGAGTGTTCTCAGCAAGAACATCAAACTCAAATGGCTTGAAGACAACTTTTTCATCAACCTGGTCAAGAAAGTCTTCCAACCATACTTTTTTAGGTTCAGAGCTAGAGTCGTTGTTCTCACTGGCCCCACAATCATCACTGCTGTCCAGTTCCTCTACTGGAAGGTTTAGATCAAAACAGGATCTTGAGACCTTGATGGCTGGCATTGATATTTCATATTCATCCGTCTCAATAAGCTTTCTTTTATTCACAGAAGCTGGATATGAAGTTGGTTTTTTGGGAATAAGCAAAATGTTGGAGTTGGAGGTGTTAGTAAACGTCACATTCATGGGGACAATTTCAACTCCAATTTGCATTTGCAAGCATTTGGCTCCCAGTACGGTCTCCTCTGAATAAAGGGCATTCTTGGCAAACGTGTTTTCCTCAACTTCACTGCTTGAAGTAGTCACAAATATCATGCCATTTATGCTGATTTCTCTCCCATGCGTATTTTGAAATTTTCCAGTCCGTATAGCCGAAGATAAGCAATTCTGAGACAAAAAATCAGCCTTATCTACATTTTCAAGGAGCATTACTGAATGAGGTTTCCTGCTCAACTCCTCTGCAATATAATCGACTTCGGTTTTTCCTCTCGCTTTAACATCATACAGGTTTGGATATTGACTGTCAAAGATGGAGTTTGACTTGCCAAATCCAATATCAGAAGTCAAATCTACGATGATTAGGCTATCTTTGCTGCCAAAAATTGTCTCTGCGAGAGCCAAGGCGATTTTTCTCTTCCCTATTTTGTCCCGTCCAAGAAAGTTAAGCCATATATCTCCTCTGCGACTGGGCCCACGACGCTTCCCATTTCCACTTCTGCAGCGAGATATAGTGTGACTGATGCTATAAATTGCTTCATGTTGCCAGTCAACCCTCTCTATCAGAGCCCTGCAAAGTTGCTTGAAATCTTTTTCCCCAAAATGCCCTTCCAACACAGGGGCAGAGCGCAGAGAAGAACTTGTCATTTGCTTGGGAGGGGTCATTTTGATTCCGTCCAGGGTAGCAGAAATAGAACCCGAGAAGTTTTGAAGACAATCTTCTTGGGTCTGAAGTTTGACTTTGACTTTTCCATGCTCTTGATCTTTCTCCGTGCATGCATATATAGTGCCTAGCCCCAAATCTGTTGTCACAGAAGCAGTTGATGAGGATGAAGTAGACGTATGTCCAAATACATCCACAGGTAGATTTAGTTGGGATGGAGAAGTAGCCTCAGCCTCAAAAGATATTGCAAGTTGTGGGTTTTGTCTTGGGACTAAAATCTTTTGAAAGTTCCCGAGATCGGAAGGTTCTAGATTCATAAATTTTCTTTCGTTTAGTGATGAATCTGTACCAGGGATATTGGACCTGACCTGAGAAATATCTTGTTGAACCGACTGACTGTGATGAAAACGCTGACAAATTTCGTTCCATTTCTTTTGCACTTCCACAAGAACATTTAATACACTCCCATGATCTTTAGCCTGCACTGAAATTATGGACAATTTTATAGATGTATTTCTCATATTAAATGCAATGATTATCGGAAAGTATATCCTAAACAGTAGTCCCTCATTCGCATTACTCTTTAATCTCTATTTTTTAATGAAAACTGGATGTTGTTACTCCGATATTTAACGAATTATTTGCCAATTATCCTCCACTTCTGCTTTGCATACTAACTTATCTAGTGGCGGACCCAGGAGATATTCAAAGGGGGTGCATAAATTACACTAAAAAAATAATAATGTCAACAGTGGGACTCCAACCCAAGACCACAAGTTTAAAAAACTAACTTTTCACCCACTCAGCTAGGCAAGCTACATTGTTAACGGGTGCACTCTATATAAGATAATTAAAAATTGTGTATGTATATTAAAAACTAAACTTATTGCTAGCGAACGGGGAAATTAAATAGGTGCACTTGCACCCCTTTGGATGGCCTTGTGTCCGACTCTGAACCTATCTACCTTTCATGTCGTTTGTGATTTATACTTCAATACATGCATATTTAGCAAAGCTACTTATTTAAGAGTTTAATCAACCCTCATTCTTATTCTGAATTTTGAAACATCCACTGTGGAAGAATATAAGATTTAGAAGGAATTACGCACCTCTATTGTGTTCATTCTCTTGCTTGTGTCAGCTTCAGGTGTCAACCAAGAATCTAAACTTGCCGACTCCTGATTCGCAATTGAAACAGATGATCCGCCCTTTAGGATGATATTCACTTCCTGCTCGTATTTCTCATTGCATAGGTCACAGCGGACAACAGAAAGATTTGTACTGCTTGATAAATTTGCCAACTCATGTGGTGAAGGAAAGAAGCCACCAAAGGGTACAAATGACCCCATAAAGCTGCAAGTGCGTCATGAGCAGGTGAGATAATACCCACCAAGTTATGCGCTATTTATAACGACAAAAATAAGCAGAATCCAGAAAGCCCATGTCTGTCCTTTCCAGATTTATTCAAGTTCTTGAGTAGTTGCAATCCACCATTGTCGTGAGGGGCAACAATAGAACTTAGTAAAAAGACTTATTGGTAACGCCTGCAAACCCTTTTCTTAGAATATCTTCCGCTCATAATGAATTCAATGAGTTAACATCTAAGACACCAAACTACTTCATGATCAGATTTATAATTGAATGAGCCATACATAACATCAATTTAGCAATTAAATAGCTATGAATGACTTGCTCACTTGCAACTTGCAACCCTAAGCAAATCTGTCTGTTACAAATTAGGTTATCAATCAAAATAAAAATTGCTAAAAGCCACTAAACCACTACCTAAGCAAATTTATGTCACAAAATACGTAATCAATCAGGAATAAAAATTGCTTGAAGCCACTTAACCACTACCCAATATTCAATTAATCCATTTCAATCTTCGCAAGAAGGTACAACTAAAACAATATAATACTATTAGACTTGGCACCAATAATCTTGAAAGGTACAACTACAAGCTGAATTATAAGATACAAAACATGAGTCACTAACCTTGTTTTCGAGTTTGAGGATGTGATTGGAAGCAAACTCATATCCCATTCTTTCTCAATCGAAGGAAATCGAGTCGAAAACTTCATATAAGTCTCATAACTCCCTACTGCCCCAATCAACCACAAATTTTTCTCCTTGTAAACTTTAACCAAACTACCCAACTGTGATATCACATACTCTACTGCATCACAAGAAGATGCACCTTCAACAAACACCTTCAATTCTCCATAATTTACTACTATACCACCCTCTGTACAACCCTCTACAGCTTTTCTAACTTCCTTAAACCTCAAACCCATCATATTTTCAGTCCAATTCCCAGCAAGAAACTCATGAATCTCCTTCTCAATAGAAATCAAACTTATTTTTTCATTAATTTCATCTGGCAAAATCCCATCTTTACCGCTCTGTACAGTCTCCAAAAACCTAGCAACGGCTTCACGAGCCGAAACTCCGATTAACAACGGGTTTCGACCGATCTTGTTAACAAGAATTTCCCCAATTCTCCGATTATCTTCATCCCCAGATAAGCCAAACGGGAATTTCAAATTAGGATCTGGTTGGGGTAAGTTGCAGAGAAACACCGGAGGGCGCCTGGGAATTGGGAACCGAGAAATGGTTGGTGGCTGAAGAATTGCTAGTTTGATATCGGAGCTCCGAAACCCCGCATCAGCAAAAACCCGACTCACAATCGGGTCATCGAGAATCGAGAGAATGAAATGATTGATTTCCACTTTCACACACGACAGAGACGAAAACGACGACGTTTGGTTCTGCAATTGCTGCTGGTAGAGATGAAATGTCTCGGGATGACGCCGTTGATTGGCCTGCGACCGTTTAATTGCGGCCATGAGCGAGTTCGAAATCGGCGGCTCGTCGGCTGACTTGGAAGTAGGGAGCCGGTCGAGCGACACGCTGACGCAGAGCTCGAGGGCGCGGAACTGGAGGCGAGGCGAGTAAGCAGAACTGCGGGCGCGTGCGCAGGCGTCGCGTAGGGTTGAGGAAGGTAAAGCCAAGAGAGCTGATATTGCGTGGAGGGAGGTGGTTTGACGGTGGCTACGACGGCGTGCAACGGTGACGGCGTCGTCTAGTGCACGAGCTGACTCGTCGGATAGACATTCTCTGGCAGTGCTGACCGACGTCGGCATCGCCGGCGAGCATAAAAATATTTATGTAAAATATAAAAATAATTAAAATTAAAATTAAAATTATGGTGTGTATATGTAAATGTAAATAAAAATATTAAGGCGTGGATTGTGGAAACTACTAAGGTCCAAATTGGATGGAGGAGGGTTTACTTGAATACCTTTTGGATTATTTATTGAAGAGAGATTTTTGTGTCAAAGAAGAAAGACATGGATGGTGAGCTTAGATTCTTCAATTATTTTTTGCTTTTACCAGTATATTTAAAATAATTAATTGTGATATTTATTATTATAATTAATAAGATGGAGGAGTAAAAAGAAAAAAATTGGTGCATGATCAATTATTCGATAATTTTAAGTGGCACTCTAATCTAATCAAATCTAATCATAATAATAATAATAATAATGGAGACAAAATAATCAGTTGGATAGCTTTTGGCATGACAAAAGATTAGAAAGATCTTTTTATAAATTTTATGCCGTGTCCACTAGAGTCACTGTCATGCCTTTTTGGACGTCAAAAAGGCTCTTTTTAAACTCAAATGACGCTAAATTCATATAATTCCATTCATTGTCTTATCATATACTCCCTCCGACCCATTTCACTTGACACTTATTTCTATTTTGGGCCGTCCCAACTCACTTGACACTTTCCAAAATAGCCTACTTTTTATAATTTTATATTCACTCAACCCCACCACTCATTCTCTCTCTTCATTTTTCACCACTTAATTTATTCAACCAACACTACTATTTACACCACTCATTCTCTCTCTTCATTTTCTACCACACATTTTTTTTATTTTATTCTTTTTTCTTAGTTTCCGTGCCCACCTCAAGGGTGTCAAGTGATGTGGGACGGATGGAGTACTCCCCCCGTCTCAGGATTTTTCACTTTTTATCAAAATGATGTCCCGTTTGAAGCGTCACCTTTCCTAAAAAGGAAATGTTTTATTAATATTCTATTATCCCACTAACTATTCCCTCCACTAATTCTCTCTTCTCTTTTCAAATTACACTCACAACACTTTTTAAATTCAATATTTCCTCCACTAATTCTCTCTCCTATTTTCAAATTACACTCACAACATTTTTTCTTCCCACTTTTTTTCTTAATTTGTGTGCCACCCCTAAAAGGGTGACACTTTTCCTGGGACGGAGGGAGTACTCCCTCCGTCCCAGGTCCCAGGAAATGGTTCATCATTTTTGGCTCGACACGCAAATTAAGAAAATAGGTGGGAAGAAAAAATGTTGTGAGTGTAATTTGAAAATAGAAGAGAGAATTAGTGAAGGAAATAGTAAATTTAAAAAGTATTGTGAGTGTAATAGTGAATTAGGAGAGAGAATGAGTGGAGGAAATAGTTAGTGGGTATAATAGAATATTAATAATACTTTCCATTTTAGGAAAGGTGAAGCTTCAAACGGGACTCCATTTTGAGTAAAAGGTGAAGCATTTTCTGGGACGGAGGGAGTAATGTATAATCCCTCTGTCCCAATAAAAGCTTCATCAATTTTCTAAAAGGGTGTCCCGTTAAAAGCTTTACCTTTTCTAAAATGGCAAAGAAACTTTACTATTCCACCCACTCATTCTCTCTCGTATTTTACTATTACACTCACAACATTTTTCAAATTTACTATTTCCTTCACTCATTCTCTCTCATATTTTACTATTACACTAACAACATTTTCTTCACCCTTAAATTGCATGCCGGGCCAAAATGGTGAAGCTATTATCGGGACGGAGGGAGTATGTGTAAAAATATACTCCCTCCGTCTCACGTGAGTGTGGATTTCTTTCCTTTTTGGTACGTCCCACATCAGTGTGGATTGCCAAAAATGGCAAAGAATACTCCCTCCGTCCCACGTGAATGCAAACTTATTTCTATTTTGGTCCGTCCCACGTAAATGCAAACTTCTCAAAATGGCAAAGAATATTCACTATTTCACCCACTCATTCTCTCTCCTATTTCACTTTTACACTCACAACATTCTCTCTCCTCACTATTCCTCTCACTCATTCTCTCTCCTATTTAATTTTTCATACTCACAATATTTAACTTTTTCTCTTTCTTACATCACTTTTCCTTAATTCCCACACCCAAAAAGTTAGTTTGCAATCACGTAGGACGGAGGGAGTATTCACTATTCCACCCACTCATTCTCTCTCCTACTTCACTTTTACACTCACAACATTCTCTCTCCTAACTATTCTTTCCACTCATTCTCTCTCATATTTAATTTTTCATACTCACAAATACCTCCTCCACCTATTTCTCTCTCCTACTTTTTCTTAATTCTCACACCCAAAAAGTAGATCCACACTTGCGTGGGACGGAGGGAATATTCACATTGTTATATTTTTTTTGCTTGAAAAAATATAGTTTTAGGAGTAATATGTTAGCATACTCCCTCCGTCCCATTATTTGGTTCACCATTTTGGCTCAGGCACGCAAATTAAGGGTATAGAAAATGTTGTGAGTGTAATAGTAAAATAGGAGAGAGAATGAGTGGAGGGAATAGTAAATTATAATGGTGTTGTGAGTATTAAAATAATATAGGAGAGAGAATGAGTGGAGGGAATAGTAAAGATTCTTTGCCAAAAAAGAAAAGGTGAAGCTTTCAATGGGACACCCAAAATGGCAAAAGGTGAAGTTATTAATGGGACGGAGGGAGTATATGTTTATTTCATTTATAAGTATTTGTTATTAATATTTCAAAATCTCTATTTATATATATGTACGTGTTTTATATATTTATTTGATTTTAAAATGCAATTTTTTTAAAAAAACACATGAATACCAACTTCATTGATCATGGGCCTTTGGATAACACTGTTTTGAACCAATGTTTTGCAGGTGGATTTCTCAATGTTTTGCAGGCATGATTATCTCATTTTAATGTGCATTATCTTATCTTATATTGGGTTTAATTTTGATTTCAAATTATCGACATTATGTATAATATTTGATATATATTTTGGCATGTGAAAGGTTTCTATGTACGCAGCTGCGATCTCGAATGCGAAATGATGATGTGGTACAAGGTGACATGACGCGCCCCGAATCGAGGTCCTACTTGGCCCCACGTCGGGACACATTCTGAAGACGCCTTTTATTTAGAAAAACTTTCGAAATGTCCTTTCTAAAAAGTGTCAATTACAAAAACCTGTTCAAGGTTAAGAAAACGTTCATAACTTGCTATTAAAGGTAAAATCATTCAACTTCCAAAAATCAACTCACACCACTTCCAAACCATTTACAAACCACACATAAACCTCTTTACAAACTAAGGAACATAGTTCCCAAATTGAAAAATATTTACAATCCTTAAAAAGTTGCAAAATAAGAACAACATGTCAAAGTCTCGAAATACTACCCAAGGTTATACATTTACATAATGTAACCCTACAAAATACATTTCTCAAAACAATCCCCACTAGGCGCCCTCTCGGTGCTCAACGTGTTCTAGCCCCTGGCTCGGCTCTATCTAAGAAAGCAATAAAAGGACGGGGTGAGAAAAATCTCAGCAAGTTATTATATATGCAACAATATGATATGCAATCACTTTAGGCAAGCATATAACATCAAATCATCATATATATCACATTCTTATCAACACAAAAAAAGATATATATACATATAACACATAAGTGCAATAATGTAACACTCAGAAGGATACTGAGCCAAGGTTTCATCCTCAAAAGGATATCACGATCCGAGCAGCCTCAGCAGCTGAAGAAGCGGTTTCGGAACCCAATCACAATAACAACAAACGGGGACTACGACACAAAGTCATACCCAAATGTGAAACTAGACTACCTGAAATTACCCGGATCCGGCTCGCGCGCGGAGCCCCGGCATCTCGCATTCGTCGCTGTTCGGGAAGTCGCCCGGATCCGAGAGGCAGCGCAATCGCGCCCCGGCATCTGGCTTATTCCGTTTTAGCGTTGCGTGTTGGAGGTGTCTCGCCGTTTGTTTTCGCATTTGTAGAGTCGCCACGCCGTTTTTATTAAGCCCAAAACATTGAAAAAGGGCATCAGTTTAAAGATAATTTTAAACTGTTTTTGTGTGATGAGATTTTGAGTTCGGAGGTCAGATGACTCCTCGGGAAAAGAATATTAGAATATTAGAGCTCACCCGAGTCGCCTCGTAAAACAAGTCTTTCGGATACCCCTAATATCCTTTAAATGTTGTGTGTGTGTGTGTGTGTGCTTTTTTTAAAAATGCATGCTGTATCGGATGTCTACATTGTATGCTATGTATGGAAATGTATTGAAATAGTGTAGGAAGGAAGCCTTACCAATGTTGGTTCGTGTCTGTCTTCCGCTGGGGAATAGTGTTTGAGGTCGGAGTAGCGTTCCGGTACGGATCGGGATTGCTTCTGGAGATGCCGGTTGTACGCGGACGAGTTTCGGCGTGAGTTGAGGTTGTAAGGCTGCGTTCGGGCAGAGGTTCGGCGTGCGTGGGGATCGTCGGGATCACTCGGGCGAGGTTCGGCGTGCGTGTGGTGGCAGAGTCACTCGGGCGAGTTTCGGCGTGGTTTGGGATCGCCGGTTTGACTCCGGAAAGAGCGGGACACCGTGAAAAAGACCCGACAAGGACTCGGAGTACCACGAGGGGCCTCGAGTACCTCGAGAGTGCCTCGGGCGGCGCGGGAGCGTCTCGGGAGCGCTCGGGAGGCTTCGGAGCACCGCGAGGGGGCTCGGAAGGCCTCGGAAGGATCCGAAAGGGCGGAAATGCCTCGAGAGGACTTAGAGGGGAGCCGAAGGCTAAGGGAGGAAGAGAGAAGAGGGAGGTGTGTCGAAAATGGGAGGGGGAGCCCTCATTTATAGTAGGAAAAAATTGCAAAGAGGTCCGTACGGACCTCACTGGTTATCCAGAATTTTGGTTTTCCTCGATTTGAGGGAATATGTGATGATGGTGAATATTCGTAATTATGGTGTTCCCTATGCAATAAGGTCCGTACGGACCATCTTGCATGCAAAGAGGTCCGTCACGGACCAACTAAGCATGAGGGTAATCATTTTCCCCGGATTTGAGGAATATTGTGGACTTTAAGAAGATTCGGTAATTATTAAAGCAAAGAGGTCCGTACGGACCATTATTGCTTTTCCAATTTCCTGAAAATTCCCGAAAGGTCCTTTTGTCCCTTTTTATCCCGGAAAGACTCCTCCCTTGGTTTGGTTGGGGGTTTAGAGAGGGTTTTGAGTGAGAGGGGTCGTCGAGGCTGTGTTGATGAGTCTGCGGTGTTTCCGTGTGTTTGAAAGGGGTGTGATCCAGATTGGGGTACTTACGAAGCCCCTCGACGACGTCACTTATGAAAGAAGTGGGGTCGCCGATAAGATAAGGGTCCTAACTGGATCGCGTGCATGGGAGATAAAGTGGCCAGGGAGGTCGGCGTGAGGACATGGTGGTGTCCTATTGTGTGACCGCCAGGTCGTGGCTGGACCCCGCGATAGGATTCCTACGTATCCCTGGCGGGAATCAAGCCTGGTCGTAGTTCGGGTGTGGGGTGAGTGTTTTGTGATTGCGGGCGTGGTGGTGCCACTGAGGTGTTGCGTGACCGCCGAGGTCGGTGGTGAGCCGTGGTGGTGTCCTGGGTGACCGCATAGGTCGATGGCCGGACCCCGTGATAGGATTCCTACGTATCCTTGGCGGGAATCAAGCCTGGTCGTAGTTCAGAGGTCGTGAAATCGTGAGTGCGGGCGTGGTGGTGCCCTGAAGTGTTGTGTGACCGCCGAGGTCAGTGGTAAGGACGTGGTGGTGTCCTGAAATGTGGTGACCGCCGAGGTCAATTGTGAGGACGTGGTGGTGTCCTGGGATGGAAATTTTACGATTTTCCTGATCGGGTGGTTTAAGGCCTTCCGGGCCGGAGATAATTGTGAGGACTTGAATCGTCTTCTGAATGTGGTTATGCCACGCGTGAGGACTTTTGAATCGTCTTCTGGCGGCGGTGGGTGCCACGCGGGAGGACTTTGAATCGTCTTCTGGCGGCGGTTGGTGCCACGCTGGAGGACTTTGAATCGTCTTCTGACGGCGGTTGGTGCCACGCGGGAGGACTTTGAATCGTCTTCTGGCAGCGGTTGGTGCCACGCGGGAGGACTTTGAATCGTCTTCTGGCGGCGGTTGATGTTATGCGCGAGGACTTTGAATCGTCTTCTAGCCGCTTGATTGATGTTATGCGCGAGGACTTTGAATCGTCTTCTAGCCGCAGTTGATGTTATGCGCGAGGACTTTGAATCGTCTTCTAGCCGCAGTTGATGTTATGCGCGAGGACTTTGAATCGTCTTCTAGCCGCAGTTGTGGAGGCATGGCTGCCTTGTGCTTTGATTGCGAGAGGCGTAGATGCCTTTGTGTTTTTGCATGTTGAGTAGAAGGTTGGACTTATGATGACTGCCGGTGCTTGCGTTGCCGTTGAAGTGGGCAAGGATGACGGCCGGTGATTGCTTCACCATTTGGCATTTTGGAGGCGCTTCGTGCCTTGGGACTTGTACTCGGAGGTGTTGGCTCCTTCTTGTGCTTGTTTTGCCGTTGAGTGGGCAAGGATGATGGTCGGTGCTGGGGATATGCAGTCTTGTATGACTTCCCTTTGACTTGTTGGGGAGGAGCTCGGGCTTACTTTGATGGCCGGTGCTTGCGTTGCCGTTGAAGTGGGCTAGGTTCGGGCTTACACTGACTGCCGGTGCTTGAATTGCTGGGGATGCGTGACCTTGTAGGGGCATCTTTTCTGTTGGGAAGATGACTTCGGACCTCCTTTGAGGGCCAGTGGTTGAGTTGTCGTTGAGCGTTTGGAGGCGTCTTGTGCCTTGATATTCGTGCTGGGAGGTGTTGGCTCCTTCTTGAATTGCCGTCGGGCGTTTTGGAGGCGTCTCGTGCCTTGATATTCGTACTGGGAGGTGTTGGCTCCTTCTTGAATTGCCGTTGAGTGGGCGAAGACTGGTCTTACATTGACGGTCTGTGGTTGAATTGCCGTTGAAGTGGGCGAGGTTTGGGCTTACACTGACTGCCGGTGCTTGCGTTGCCGTTGAAGTGGGCGTGGACCGGTCTTACGCTGACGGCCGGTGATTGAATTGCCGTTGAATTGGCGAGGTCCGGTCTTACGCTGACGGCCGGTGGTTGAATTGCCGTTGAAGTGGCGTGGGCCGGTCTTACGCCGCCGTGATTGAATTGCCGTTGAATTAGCGAGGTCCGGTCTTACGCCGACGGCGGTGGTTGAATTGCCGTTGAAGTGGCGTGGACCGGTCTTACGCCGACGGCCGTGATTGAATTGCCGTTGAATTAGCGAGGACCGCCTTACGCTGACGGCCGGTGGTTGAATTGCCGTTGAAGTGGGCGTGGACCGGTCTTACGCTGACGGCCGGTGATTGAATTGCCGTTGAATTGGCGAGGTCCGGTCTTACGCTGACGGCCGGTGGTTGAATTGCCGTTGAAGTGGGCGTGGACCGGTCTTACGCTGACGGCCGGTGATTGAATTGCCGTTGAATTGGCGAGGACCAGTCTTACGCCGCGGCGGGTTGAATTGCCGTTGAAGTGGGCGTGGACCGGTCTTACGCTGACGGCCGGTGATTGAATTGCCGTTGAATTGGCGAGGACCGGTCTTACACTTGACGGCCGGTGGTTGAATTGCCGTTGAAGTGGGCGTGGACCGGTCTTACGCTGACGGCCGGTGATTGAATTGAAGGGTTAGGGACCATTCTGCACTTGGATTTGCTAGAAAAGGCCTTAGGACAGCCAGGGGCAAAGATTATAAGGGCGTGAAAGTAATTTGGCCACCCTTGCAAAGAGGTCCGTACGGACCAACCTGGCTGCAAAGAGGTCCGTACGCACCAATGTTGAAATTTACGCTTCCTGTGTTTTGACCGGTTTAAATGCCGAGCCCTTCCCCATTCCTTCTTCTTCCATGCGTGAACCGAGAGAGAGAAAGAGAGAAAATCCTCCATTGTTAACCAAAATCAACAATTTTTTTGCTTGAATTGCTTGCCATGGGCCAAGGATCTCGAAGGAGTCGTCGTCAACGCAGCCAAGAGGTGGTCGAGCAACGGATGGAGCTTCAAAGAAATTGGATCTCGTTCGTTCCATCTTTCGAAGAACCCGGATGTCTTGTATCCGAATCCGGAGGTGCACAATCGTCGCTCTATGAACGTCGGGAGGTAAGAAATCCGTTCCGTTTTGATTCCTGCTTCGAATTTTTGAATGCTAGAACTAGGTTTTAGTTTTTCGCATTTTTGAATTTTTGTTATTTTTATGCCTTTTTGTGAAATTCTTGATGAATTGTTGAAAATGGACATGTAAAAATTGTGGGTATGTGTATTTTGTGCAGAAATGTGTAGATTAGCTTTTATTTGTGAAAATAAAGTGCCTCTCTAATGAAATGCATGCTTTGGTGTTTTGTACCGTATGCTATTTATGTATGTACATTATGAGAAAAATTATCGTGTAGTGATAATTTTTGTGAAAAAAAATGTGACATGTGCCGTGTTTTGTGACGGGTTTTGTCTGAAAGTGTGTGCCGTGTAGGGACGGATTTTTTGAAAAATGTGTTATGCATATGTGTCGTGCCGTGTGTGCCATGTTTTTTTTTTTGGGTGACGGACTTTGTGGGGAAAATATGTGCAATATGTGCCGTGTGTTTGTGACGGGTTATATGTGCCTTTGCCGTGTTGGGACGGACTTTTTTTTTTTTTTTGAAAATGGGTCGTGTAGGGTTTAATCCCCCCCTTTTTTTCTTTTGAGAAAATGTGTACAGTGTGTGCCGTATTTTTGTGACGGGCTGCATGGAAAAAATTATAGGTATAATGTGAAAATTATGTGCAATGTGTGCCGTGTTTTATGACGGGTTATTTTTCATGGCTTTCCGTGTTGAGACGGACTTTTGTGCCTTTCATTTTATGTTAAGTACTGTGATTGACGTACCTTTGCTGTGTTTACCTGCAAGATGCGGGGCTTATGGCCGGGAAGGCCAAGAGGATGAAGACTCGGGGATCGCTCGAGGCTGTTGTTGAGCTGTGGCAGCGGATGCCTGATATTTCTGTGGACGGTAGGCCGAGTCCTGGAGGTCGGGTCTACGCTTACGCCCTGGGGGTGTTCATCGAGAACACAGCCGGAGTTTCGATACGAGGAAGAACAAGAGCGTCTTCCTTGGCCTTTCGAGTGCGGTGGGATACCACCCACACCTTCCATCCGAAAGCCGGGAGAGGTGACGGTGACGCCGACCGACTTTGCTGCGACACGGCTTTCCTTCAAGGGAGGGCCGGTACGGTGGAGATATGATCTCCGATGTTGTGTTGACCGAGTTCTTTGGGCTTTGAGCCTTGTCCTCGCAGGGCCCGGGATGTTGTATAGCGATGTGGAGGGGAAGATCACGGCCGTATTAGGGCTGCTCGTGCAGAAGCACGGGTGGCAATGAGCGGAGGGGCTGGCGCGCTCCTTTTTGTGGTATGCACTGTCCGAGACTTTGTTCTCGAACCACGCTGCTGCGGCTCCCTTTGCTCTGTTGGAGAGCTTGATTGATCTGGATAGGGTCTCGTGATATTGCTTGGGGCGAGCGAGCTTGGCGAGCTCTACTTCTCTTTGGGACCTAGCTTAGCGGGGCGCGCCTATCGTGCTTTGTTTTGACTTTGCTTTGGAGGTATGAGTTTATTGCTGTTTTTGATTTAGCAACTTGTCTTTTCTCCGTTTTCTTTTGCACTGAGCCTTCTCTGTTTTTTTTTTTCACAGGTGTGGTTTTATGAGGTTTTCCAGTGCTTCCCGTGGGATAGAGATCCCTGGGGCCATTGCCGCGTATCCCGCTATCGGGCTGGGCTCGTACGGCGAGGAAGAGGAGGACCAGCAGGGGGAAGCTCACCATCGCCTACGGGGATGTGCAGGAGCGTCTGGAGCGGGGTAGCCCGGAGGGGTTTATTTTGTTCCCTTGGGCTCGGTATGAGGGCGATGAGTTCGAGGGGGCTCCCGAGGTGACAGCGCGGCGGAAGATGCTGCGGGGCTTGACTTGTGATGTCATGTATCTGGGAGAGCGGGTCTTCTGGCAGCATGGCCCAGGTGTGCTTCCCGTGGCTCCGAGGGACCCTCCTTTTGGGATGCTTGATTCCCGGGATATGGATGTGCTTGATTTTGAGAGGTACCTGGGCGGTGTGGGCGCCGAGGAGTTCATCTTGTATGGAGAGGAGTACGGGGCCTTCGTGAGGAGGAAGCTGAGGACGCCGCAGGTACTGGCGAGGGAGAGAGAGGCTGGCCCGCAGGCTCCCCCAGAGGTTCCGATGCCGGGGCCGGATTTCACATATGTCCGTGGGGACGGATCGAGGAGGAGGGTGTCTGTACCCGTTCCTGAGCAGGCTCCTGCTGCATACAGAGTGGATCCCGATAGATCGGTGAGTGTGCTGACTCTTTTCCATCTTGGCATCTTTTCTGCATTTTTCTCTTTTTGTTGTCGAGTGTAACTGTATTGCTGAGCGTTTCCTTGGCTGCTTGTTGGTGCAGGTCCCGGGGAGAGCCTATGATATGCTGACTCGCCGTTATGTGGCGATGAGGTCGTTTGCGAAGAAGATGGCGTCGAAGATATCTTGCCGGTCTTCGCGACGCGTGCCGGCGTACGAGCCTATGCCTTCGAGGCATTCTGTAGACGTTCCTCCGCCTAGAGCCGAGCCGGAGCCGCAGCAGGAGGGGCCTTCGAGGGGGCGGCATAGCATGGATGCCGGGACGTCTTCAGGAGCTCCGGGGCAGCAGCCCTTTTATCAGTTCTTCCCTCCTCAGGATGCACAGGGCGAGGGTCCGTCAGAGCCTTCCTTCTTTGATCCTTTCGCCGGATTTGATCCTTCGGATTATTTTGAGTGGCAGCCTCCGGCGGGGGCTCGGTACTCTGATGACGAGGACGTGACGGGCGAGTTCACAGGGATGCCCGACTTCTCTCTGGAGGACCTCGGCGAGGATGATGATGATGCTGAAGAGTCGGATTAGGGTCCATTTGCTTTCCCTCTTTCCATATCTTCTCTCTTTTTTTTTTGTTTAGCAACAGACATTTGATATTCCTGTAATAAAACACTCATATTTGCACGGCAAACAGCATTTTATTTTAAGATGTAATGTCATTTTTGTGATTCCCGGGATTTGTCCTAGAAATGGTTGCTATTATTATTATATTTTTGTGCATGCCACGTGAGCTGAGAGTGCGTTTGTGGGTAGTGTATGTTTGCCGGGAATGGCTTTGGCCAGTGTTTGGGCAGTTTGGAGCAAGGTCCTCACGAGGACGAGTGGTTGTTATGCTTGTTCTTTGAGGAAAATGGGTTCTTTTTGCAAGGAGGTCCGTACGGACATACTTAGCATGCAAAGAGGTCCGTACGGACCAACCTTGCTTTTGGGAAGGACATAAATGCTTTCCAGTGTCTGGTTCTTCCCCATTTCCCCATTTGCAGCCATTTTCAAGCTTTCTTCCCCATTTTCTCTAGGAACCTCCATTTTTGCCATGGATTCTTCGTACGTCCCTAGAATTTTGCCGAGGCTTTCGCAGGAGAGGCAAGCACACTTCCTTGAGCAGTTGAAAACGTGGATGCGGCGCCGTATGAGGCATCATAGACGGGCTTTCGAGGTAAGGTTTCGTCTTTGCTCGATTTGGTCTTTTAAGGAGTTGGTTCCCGATTGGGATTTGTTGCGGGCCGTCGCGAAGTTCGGGATGTTAGGAGGCATGTGTACTGTTTCTCCTATAATGAAATGGTGCCCACTTTTGAGGATTTTCGGGCTTTGATGGGGGGACCGGAGGTGGAGGCCATCTCGCTTCCTTTGATTGATGATGGTGCTGCGCGAGCGTGAAGCTTGCGAGGCTTTCTTCGTACTTCGTTGGAAGAAGTGCAGGGCATGATCCTTGATTCGGGTCATATCGACATTTCGAGTTGCCGGAGCGGTTCATGGCTGATGAGAGTGATGTCTCTTGGGACGCATTTGCCTTGTGCGTGATGGCGACGCTTTTCCTGGTCAGCTCCCTTGGCATTTGCGATGGCGCTTTGCTAGATGTGGTAGGGCACTGCAGAGCTGGAGAGGATATTGTCCCGTTGGTGCTGGGGGAGACTCTTCATGGTATCGACCGTCGCGACCGGGGGATCGTTTTATGAGAGGGGAAGCCCCGCTTTGCTCACCTTGTGGCTGCGAGAGAGACTTCAGGCCATGGCCGAGGCTCCGACGTCGTTTAGCCCGTGGTCATTTGCTCGCCGACCTCTTGTGTTGGATATGGATCGGTCCGCCCGGAGAGATGGATGGCACGGCTTGGTACGCATCGGATCCGGTGGGTTCCGCACTGGAGGATTGAGACTAGGAGGATCTTGCGGGAAGGGTCCTACGTTATCGAGTTCCGTGTTTGTCTTGGTCCTCCTTCTATATTCCGTCGCTTGTTTCCCGGCAGTTTGGGATGAAGCGAGGAGCCTTTGTTGGCTGGGATGACCTTGCTACTGCGGAGGTAGTTCCTCTTTGTATGGCGGCTTCAGGTGCCTTCTTGTATTTTACGAGGGTATGGAAGTATTCCGCTTTCCCTCCTGTGGTACTCCTTAGACGTCGGGGAGCGTCGTATTGACGACTCGGCACCTGGCCCGGTATGAGCGGCGTGTTGGGCGATCCCAAGTGGTTTTGGAGAGCAGGCGTGTAGCGATTCCGGGACCCGGTTGCCGTAGTAGCTATTGCCTTAGGAGTTCCGAAGCACAGTCTGACCCTCAGGATGTTACGGGAGACACTTTGTTTGACTACGAGACTAGAGTTGACCGACTGACGGGAAGAGGTCCCCTTTTACAGACTCACAGGGAGGAAATCCGAGCCGAAGCACGGGCGAATGAAGCCCTGAGAGCTGCTGGATTGTTTGACTCTACGGGGAGGACCCCGATCTCGGGCGAGAGACGCAGAGTTGGTTCACGTGGAGCGAAATAAGACTCGCCGGGGACGAGGGAAGAAAGGAAAGAATGGCGAGGACAAGCGCAGATGGCGCGGAATGACCTCCTAGGTATCCATTCATTGCATTTGCAAACACATTATTAGTTAAATGTATTAAGTTTGTCTTTTAGCATGTTGTGAACTTGAGAGTAGACCGTGCTTGAACTCATCAAGAAATGTTGTAACCGTTAGTGATTTGTGATTTACTTTTAAAGCTTTGTCGAGACGCAAGATCTCTTGTTTGCCTTTGCTTTTGTTGTGCACTTTGTCGGCGTCAGTCTTTGGACTTTTCTGCATTTGCGGACTTGAAGCGATGCAGGCTATGACGGCAATCCCTTTTGCTTAGGCTTTGTGCTTGGGCGAGAGGTCGAGTGATCTCCTCGACGAGTCAAGCTTTTTGACGGTCTTTCCACAGCCTTTCTTGCCTCTTGTTGGCGTCGGGCTCTTGACCTCTTTTTGCGGCTTACGCTTGAGCTTCTTTTTTGTGAGCCCTTGCTCGAGCTCTCTTTTTTATTTATTTTTTTTTTTGTGAGGCGCGTGAGGCGAAGACAAGCCCCCAGCTTGGAAGCGGACATGAGTCGGCCGTTTGATGCTTTGAGTGACCATCGGATGTCCTTTGATGTTGCCGCCGTCGTTTGACTTGGTCAAGGTGACCGCCGGGCGTGTTTCTTGAAAAGTGCGTAGCTTGATGGAGGTCTTGATTGACATTCAAACTTTTGACTTTTGTGTATTTTTAGACCGGACCAATTAAGGTTGCCTACGTTCCCCTGACTAGAGGGCTCAGTGCGTAGTTCGACACTACATGGAGTGCCAAGAGATGCACAAATGTTCTTCTTCGAGCGAAGTATCTGCGAAGTTTGCTTCCGTTATTTGGATTCATGAAGGGATTGCCGCCTAGGTGCCGGCTTCATGGCACCTCCGGAGAAGATCTTTTGAACCACGAAAGGGCCGATCCATGTGGGTTCCCATTTTCCCAGTGGGTTGGTTCGAGTGGGAGGCTTTTCTTTGAGTACAAGGTCGCCCTCCCTGATGTCTTGGGATTTGACTTTCTTGTCGAAAGCTCTAGCCATCCTGCTTTGATAGGCTCGGACGTGTTCCATGGCCTTTAGTCGTCGCTCGTCTAGCGAGCCAATTCGTCGTGTCGGCTTCGAGCCATTCGACTTCGTTGATGTCATTTTCCAGCAAAGCACTCGGAGTGAGGGAATTTCTAGCTCGATGGGAAGGACTGCTTCCATCCCGTATGTCGGGGCAAATGGGGTTTCTCCCGTGGGCATTCGGCTGATGTGCGGTAGCCCCAAAGTGCAAGGTGCAACTTCTCGGGCCAATCTCGTCCTCGGGTGGTCATTTTTCGGATGATCCGTTCGAGGGTTTTGTTTGCTTCTTCCACGGCGCCGTTTGTTTGTGGCCGGTAGGGAGAAGATTTGTGGCGTGTGATCTTGAATTCAGCCGGCATCCGTCGAATTCCCCTTCGAAGTGTGAACCATTGTCCGATATGACTTCATTTGGGATGCCGTATCGGCAGATGATGTTTTCCTTGAGAAAATGTGCGACCTTCTTGGAGGTGAGTACCTTGTAGGACTTGGCTTCGACCCATTTGGTGAAGTAGTCGATGGCTACTAAGATGAACTCGTGACCGTTGCTACTGGCGGAGCGATTTTCCCGATGACGTCAATTCCCTAAGTGGCAAATGGCGAGGTGTAGTCATGCGGTAGAGATCGTGAGGAGGTAGATGATTGAGGTTGGAGAACCGTTGGCACTTGTCGCGGCTTCGGACAAAGTGGATGCAATCCGCCTCCATGGAGATCCGGTAGTAGCCCATCCCGAGAATGATTTGCATCGTGGCTCAAGCGTTCATGTGGGGACCGCAAGCCCCATTGTGGACTTCTGTTCATGAACTTGTTTGCTTCTTCTTGGCTAATGCAACAGTAGGAGTGGCCCATGGTAGAGTTTTTGTATAGCATGTCCCCGAGGATGACGAAGTGAGAGGCGAGGCGTTTTAGGGCCATGATGCTCTTGGTTTTGACCCCTTCTCGTGTGTGGGTCTTCCTTGTTCATGAAGGTGGTTTCCCGCTCTTGAGGTATTGGAAGATCTGGTTATACCATGGCTCATTGACGGGCTTAGGTTCCGGTTCGATCTCACAACAAGAGGCGGGAATTTCCTTTCGTCCGACTTTGAAGGGTTTGATTGCTTTTCCTTCGTGGATTTCTACAAGGGAAGCCAAGGTGGCTAAGGCATCCGCAAACCCGTTTCGGTCTCTTGGCAAGTAGTGGAAGGTGACCTCTTCGAATTGTGTGATGAGGTCCTCCATGCGTGCATGGTATTTTTGCAAGCCCGGGTCTATGGTTTTCCACTTGTTGGAGACTTGGTTGATGATCAAGGCCGAGTCCCCATAAACTTCGAAGTTTCTGGACATTCCTCTCGAGTGCGGCTTGTAGTCCAAGAAGACAGGCTTCATATTCGCGGCATTGTTGGTTACCTCGAAATTGAGCTTTATAGCAATTGGGGTGTGCTCGTCCTGGGATCTACCAAGAGCATACCGATGCCGTTTCCCTTTTTGTTGGCCGCTCCGTCGAAGAACAGCTTGCCATCGGTTTTCGCCTTCGATTGCGAAGATTCCCTCGTCCTGGAAATTGTGGTTCGGGGCCTCGAGCCTCGCGGTTGGGAAATCACCCGCTTGTTCACCATGGCCCGTCCCTTGATTGACTTTTGGTTCACGTATTTGATGTCAAATTCCGCTAGGAAGAAAGACCATTTGGCGAGCCTCATTGACAGAGATGGTTTGTCGAAGAGGTACTTGGCCCGGGTCCATTTTGGAAACCAAGTGTACCGTGTGCGATCGCATGTAGTGCCGTAGTTTCCCGACAACCCATACCAGAGCCGCGCAGGTTTTCTCGAGGGCCGAGTAATTGGAGTTCGCCGCCTTGAAACTTTCGACCGACGAAGTAGATGGCGTTTTCAACTCGTGACTCCTTCTTTTCTTGACAGAGCATGGCTCCAACTGCGGTGTCGGTCACGCTAGGTATAGCAACAGTGGCTTTTCCTCGTGGGGAGGACAGAGAATCGTAGGACTCACAAGGTATGCTTTTATTTTCTCAAAGGCATCTTGGCATTCTCGAGTTCCATTCGATGTCGGCATTCTTCTTCATTAGTTTGAAGATTGGCTCGCACATAGAGGTCAATTGGTTGACGAAGCGGCCGATATATCCGGCGGCCCATGAAGCTTTTCACCTCTCGTCCGAGTTTGCGGTGGTCTCATTTCGATGATAGCCTTGATCTTTTGAGGATCAACCTCGATGCCTCTCTCGGTGACCATGTATCCCAAAAACCTTGCCTCGCTAACCCCAAATGTGCATTTGGCGTGGTTAAGCCTCATTGAGTGTTTTCGGGAGGCGATTGAAGAATTTTCTCAGTCTCGTGAGGTGTTGTCCATCCGATCCCTTTGAGTGAACGATCATGTCATCAACGTACACTTCGATCTCTTTGTGGATCATATGGTGGAAGAGGGCGGTTGCCGCCCGTTGGTAGGTAGCCCCACCGTTCTTTAGTCCGAACGGCATTACGGTAGCAAAGAGGTTCCCTGTGGGTTGTGAAAGCCGTCTTTTCTTGGTCTTCTTCGCCATCTTGATTTGATTGTAGCCGGCAAAACCGTCCACGAAGGACTTGACTTCGAAATTGGTCAGGCAGTGTCTACCAACATGTCGATGTTGGGTAGTGGAAAATCGTCCTGGGACTTGCTTTGTTGAGATCTCTAAGTCCACGCAACAACAGACTTTTCCATCGGCCTTGGTGACCGTGACGATATTGGAGAGCCATGTGGGGTACTGACACCCCGATGAAGCCGACGCGGAGCATTTTTTCGATCTCCTCTTTGACTTGTAAAGACCATTCCGGCTTGATTCGGCGTAGCTTTTGCTTGACGGGCTTAGCCTCTGGATTTAAGGGAATCCGTGTTCCACAATGTTAGGATCTAATCCGGGCATGTCTCGGTAAGACCAAGCGAACACGTCCACGAACTCTTTGAGCAAAGGCAGCCATGCGTCTTGCTCGTGCCGGTGAAGAAACTTCCGATTTGCGTCTCTTTTGGCTCTTCGCCAGCCTCCCAAATTCACTTTGGTTAAAACCTCCTCGCCAGCTGGGCCCGGTTTTTCTCTCGTTTGACAACATGCTTAAAGATGTGCTTAATGTATTGTTCGTTTAATGTGTCTACTTCTTTATCAAGTGAATCGTTATTAACTGTTTGTGTGTTAGTTAATTTATCGCTTGTTAAAGATGCAATGAGAGGATACTTAAAGATCGAAGCATTCATTAAGAGCATACGGGAATACATTATTGGCAATGAGTTCGTAATCTTCCGGCGTGAGGCCATCGATGACTCGAGAGACTCAAATTCAAAGCTAATGGACTCGTGGATGAGTTTTGACACTAGACTCTAGGACTCGAGGGGTCGACCAAGTTGTTCGATCATGTCCTTTTGGCTGGGCAGCTGGTCCGAGAAGGTGGCCCAGCTTATTGAGTGGCAATGAGCTTGATAGGAGATGGGGCTTGAAGGGCTTTATGTCACCGTTCCCGATCATTGCTATCACAGAGTTATCGAAACAAAATCGATTAGATCTCGGCATCTCGATTTCTTCTTTGAAGAGCAGGTGGAGCAGTGGCCTCGTCCCAAGCATCGTCTCGCGGAGTCTTTTGCTTTTATCTTGGGCATTACTAGCTCGAATGCACTCGTCCCGCTTGTTGAGGGCGTGAGTGTTGACAGAGAGTTTTTCGAGTTCTTCCGCCAAAGAGGGAGTTGTCCCGAACCAAAATTCATTGTGAATAGTGGTGGTTGTGGATCCCGGCAGGGCGGTGTGTCGAGGAATGCTCTTCGGACAGATTTGGCTTGAGGCCTCCGAATCTTGCCAGTTCTCGCCGGAGCTTGTCCATGGTTGTAGGCCGCCTTGTTTGGCGCCGATCGCCCGTTCCCTTTTCCCGGGATCTTCTTCCAAGTTGCCGGCCTTCTTGTGAAGTACTTGGTCATGTCGAAGCCGTAAGGACGAAGATCGGAGATGGCGTGCAAGCCTCTTTTGTTATCTCGTGGAGCGTTTTCGTGTAGCTTGCTTGTCCTCCGCAATGTGTTCGGGAGTAGGGAGTATCCTGTGCCGTGCAGGTATTCTCGTTCTTTGATATTGATGATCCGTTGAGTGCCCCGATGGCGTTTTCCCAAACCGAGCCCCGAGATGTAGTTCATGTGCTTCATCATTTTCATCGGGGAGGGATCTTGTCCCAAATCAAAGGCAGTCTATGTGGCATACTTGGGCCTTTGGGCTTTCGATGGTGAACCCCGTTAGCATCATACCATCATCGTCGGGTTTGATTTCTAAGACCGGATGCCGTTTGTTTCTGGTCCTTTCGTTGACTACGCTATCACCGTAGATGATGGTAAGATCTGTTCCTTGGACGAACTTTACGCACCGATGGAGAGTGGATGTCACCCCATTGATCCGTGTAGCCAAGGGCGTCCCAAAATGGCAGCGAATGTGATCGGGATGTCGATGACTTGGAAATCCGTCGGGACCATTTTGTTTTCCAAACCACAGTTCAAGGTGGCTATTCCCAAGACTCGGGCGGGATGTTGAGTCGTATGCCTTGATTGCTCGAGTCGAGGGTTTTAGATCGCTGCTTTGATCCCTAGCAAATCCATCATTTTGGCCGGAAGGACGTTCATGGATGATCCCCCATCTACCAAGACCCGTGAGACGACGCTCGTCCAATTGAACTGCATGTAGAGAGGCTCGTTATGGTCGCCCCAAATTTTGGAAGGTCGAGCTCGTGAAGGTGATGATATTGCCGTAATTGACGTTGCCAATCATCTCGAACCGCTTCATCGTGTGTCACCGTGATGGGAACCATGTTTTGGGCCGTGCTTTCTTCCAACTTGAGCTTTGTGCGGGTAAGATGAAGTGAGTAAGGACCAGAGTGAGATGTTAGCCTGAGTGCGCTTGAGCCGTGTCAAGACAGGATCTTCAACCTTCGGGTCCAAGGTTTCACTTCTTTGGCATGTGGCCCCTTTTCGCCCGTGGCTCGTGTAATGGCCGGCCTTTTGTCCGTCCGTGAAGGATTCACTGGGATTTGACCGAACGTGTCGAACATTCACCTGGACTTATGGTTTTGCTTGTCTCTCCTATTTCGTAGTGGGAGGAGCCCGATTGGCGTAAGGCCGCACCGCGCATTTCAATTCGTTCCCTTTGTCATGGCTTTTACCGAAGCGTCAATAGTGGCTTTGAGATCTTCCCAAGACAGGGTTGGATTATCTGGACCTTCGGGCCTTCGGTGGCGGTGCGAAGCTCGTCCCACTCGATCATGGAGCGTACATTGCCATGGCCTTGTGCGTAGCTAGGCTTGGAGTAGATGACATAGTAGTCAAACTTTCCCGAGGGTTCTCCAAGGGTTCCGACCGGGATCACCGGATTCGTACCTCTTTTTCGCTTTTGTTGAGAAGATAGCTTCTTCTTTCTTCGAGGACGGCCCTCGTTCATCGCATCCTGAATTCCATTTCCGAACAAGCACCGCAATCGCAGACGTCCCACCGTATGTGTTCGTTGTTCGGCGGTGGTACCGGGAGCTCAGGAGGCCGGATGGGCGTGCTTTCCTCCGGAAGGTCTTGTGGCCTTACGTCATAACCGCATGGCTCGTATGAGGGTAACAGTTGACTTCTCGGGAGACAATAAGAGACGTTAGAGGCCGTAGGGAGCAGCCATGACTGGGAAGCCCTGTAGTTGGGTGGCTAATGTTCCGAAGTGGTGCATGGCACCTTCGATCCAGCTTGTTGCTCACCTTGACGTTTCTCAATAGCCATGAGGACCTCGCCAAACTTCTTCCAATGTTGGGAAATTTCTTGGGGGTAAGGTCCCGTTCTCATCGTTGTTATCCACCGACTTGGCCATGGGGAATTGACGGACCGTCCCGGTGACAGAGCCGGGAAGGAGGTAGGACCTTGCCGTTTTGACACCGGGAGACGGGTTTCCCGGTACTCTCGACCACTCTCGTTAGCCGGAGGGGTTGACGGGCAAGGTTTAGACACAAGAATGGCCTAACGGGATAAAAGGGGAAATCTCACGTGGCATGCGGTTTCCGTTTCTTTTATTTTCTCGATTTTTTTTTGTTGTTTTAATTTACTTAAAACATGTTTTCTCGTAATCCTAGGTAGGTTGGAAAAGATTGCTCTTCTTTTCGCAACTATGCTAGATCCCGGGTCGCCGGGAGACCATCTCGTGCGGCTATAAGCCCCTCGTTTTGCACCCGTATTTCGACATCCCAGCGGACACCTGTGCGAGGGTCCTATAGTGCAAGCGGTTTCCACCGGCCTAAAAGAAAAATCGAACCTAAGGACCGAGCCTGTCATGTTCGTTTTGATGCGTTAGCCATGTGAATAGTGAACCGAGCCGGCCACTAAGTCAAGATCGTGTCAAGAGTTCCTAAGCATGACCTTCTCTTTACCTTGCTTGCGCAAGGGATCCGTGGACGTTAGGCGTTGGTCGGGTCATATTGTCATGGCCGACGTATCAAGGCGTGATGACATGGTGTCATGTGAGCATGGATGTATATCCGGACGGAACATCGTGCTGGGTGTAGCTTCGAAATCAAGATCAGTCAAGATTTTAGCATGACCTTTCATCGCTTTGCTTGCGCAAGGGATCTTGAGTTCCAAGCCTTGACTCGAAAATGGCCGGCATGGTATATGTATCCAGCCGTATGACACGGACCGGGTAAAAACCAACCGAGTCCGGACAGAGTGTGACTCAAGACTCAAACGTGCGTGGTTGACGCTTGGCTAGGATGGGATGTTTGGAATGATCCCGCGCGCGTCCAAGAGGCCTAGGAAGACCTAACGGATCGCAACCGAGACCACTCCGGGTTGAGGGTTGTAGTGTGCGTGTATCCGAGGCAAAGAAGGCGCGTAGCGTGCGGTGTAACCGAGGCAAAGAAGCTGCGAGTAGTGTGCGGTGTAACCGAGGCAAAGAGCCAAGGCTGTGAGGTGCGGTCTCTAAAATTCTTTTTCCGAGTAAAACAAGTTTTTGAAGAATTTTAAATGTATACACACGTATGTATATTGATGCATTTTTTTGTATTTTTATTTTTTTGTAAAATAAAAAGTAAAGCACGTGCACACACACACAATGCTTAAAGGAAGGGGTAAAATGAAAGTTTGACCCTCATCATCGTTTTAAAATCTTTTGTTTTGTTTAAAAGTTTTTAAAACAAAATTGTCCCCAGTCGCCAACCGAAATTACCCGGATCCGGCTCGCGCTGAGCCCCGCATCTCGCATTCGTCGCCGTTCGGAAGTCGCCCGGATCCGAGAGGCAGCAATCGCGCCCGCATCCGGCTTATTCCGTTTTAGCGTTGCGTGTTGGAGGTGTCTCGCCGTTTGTTTTCGCATTTGTAGAGTCGCCACGCCGTTTTTATTAAGCCCAAAACATTGAAAAAGGGCATCGCTTAAAGATAATATTAAACTGTTTTTGTGTGATGAGATTTTGAGTTCTGAGGTCGATGACTCCTCGGGAAGAGAATATTAGAATATTAGAGCTCACCCGAGTCGCCTCGTAAAACGAGTCTTTCGGATACCCCTAATATCATTTAAATGTGGTGTGTGTGTGTGTGCTTTTTTAAAAATGCATGCTGTATCGGATGTCTACATTGTATGCTATGTATGGAAATGTATTGAAATAGTGTAGGAAGGAAGCCTTACCAATGTTGGTTCGTGTCTGTCTTCCGCTGAGGAATAGTGTTTGAGGTCGGAGTAGCGTTCCGGTACGGATCGGGATTGCTTCGGGAGATGCCGGTTGTCTGCGAACAGAGTTTCGGCGTGAGTTGAGGTTGTAGGCTGCGTTCGGGCAGAGGTTCGGCGTGCGTGGGGATCGTCGGGATCACTCGGGCAGAGGTTCGGCGTGCATTGTGGTGGCAGGAGTCACTCGGGCAGAGTTTCGGCGTGGTTTGGGATTGCCGGTTTGACTCGGAAAGAGCCGGGACACCGTGGAAAGACTAGGTAAGGCCTCGGAGTACCACGAGGGGCCTCAGAGTACCTCGAGAGTGCCTCGGGGCAGCGCGGGAGCGTCTCGGGAGCGCTCGGGGAGGCTTCGGAGCACCACGAGGGGGCTCGGAAGGATCCGAAAGGGGCCGGGAATGCCTCGAGAGGACTTTGAGGGGAGCCAGAAGGCTAAGGGAGGAAGAGAGAAGAGGGAGGTGTGTCTGAAAATGGGAGGGGGAGCCCTCTATTTATAGTAGGAAAAATTGCAAAGAGGTCCGTACGGACCTCCCTGGTTATCCAGAATTTTGGTTTTCCTCGATTTGAGGGAATATGTGATGATGGTGAATATTCTGTAATTATGGTGTTCCCTATGCAATAAGGTCCGTACGGACCATCTTGCATGCAAAGAGGTCCGTACGGACCAACTAAGCATGAGGGTAATCATTTTCCCCGGGATTTGAGGGAATATTGTGGACTTTAAGAAGATTCAGTAATTATTAAAGCAAAGAGGTCCGTACGGACCATTATTGCTTTTCCAATTTCCTGAAAATTCCCGAAAGGTCCTTTTGTTCCTTTTTATCCCAGAAAGGCTCCTCCCTTGGTTTGGTTGGGGGTTTAGAGAGGGTTTTGAGTGAGAGGGGTCGTCGAGACTGTGTTGATGAGTCTGCGGTGTTTCCCGTGTGTTTGAAAGGGGTGTGATCCAGATTGGGGTACTTACACTACCCTTGAGCTAGGTCACTACCACAAACCATGACCAATTGCTGGGCAAAAAGGGAACCAGTGTATGGATTATAACGAACTCGGCTCGGGTGCTACTATAATCCCATAACACTACCCAACAAACAAGTACCAGCTGGACTTTCAAATATTAGCACAGTAATCATTACTTGCTTAAACAACCAATGGATGATTCCAAAGTAGGGAACCATACCAATATAGCATATCAATGATAGTAAAATGATAACAAGTATCAATCACAAGTAGCAACAAGGCTAAACCATCCTTGAACCAATTCAATTCAACTTAGGATTCCAAAGTAGGGAACCCTAATCAAGCACATCATAAAGATGCCAAACAAATGTAAAAGGTGCAACACATAAGGTCTACACACTTATAATAATCATTCAAGGATGTATCATGAATCATATAAGAATATTAAGCAAGTTAGGTTCAATGAAATCAATGGTTCCAACCTACTTTAACCAAACATTTAAACATCTTCCAATTATCCCAATTGGTATGCTAAAACATCATATTGTTGTTCATACATTGTACTTTGATCGTATTGTTCAATTGGTTGAAAGATATGTTATAAAATTGAACCTACATAGCTTTGAAAACAATTCAACAAAACTGGCTAGGGCACGACTCGTGACCTGATGGACGTAAATCCACTGTGTAATAAATTACCGAGCAAGTGTACTCGCTACCGGTGTAGCAATATGCACGAGCAGGGGTCGAACCACAGAGACTCGTTGATTTTAACAAGTTAATTTAATTAGTGAAAAGTAACCAAAAGGGGGGGGGGGTTTGTTTGTTTGATTTAAATTAAAAACTTAATTAAATAAAATACTAAAAAGAAAAGCAATCAAGCAATCAAGCAACAAGAGACAAGGATTAAAATCAAATTAAAAGGAATTCATGGATTGGAGTTTCACAGTACCAAGGATTTATGCTATTTTTAAGAATAAAATGGTCAATTATTTCCTAGGGTTCAATCACAATAATAAGGGTTGGGACGGTTTGGTGTGCGATTTGCAACCCTTCTATTCCTGTTTATTAATCTTTCAATTACGTCGAATTAATAAACAAAGAATTCAATAAGAACAAAAGATAAAAAGAACCTAAACCTTCTTGACTCGCCATTACGATGCCAATTAGATTTAATTATCAAAGTTTAGTCGGTGTTAATCAACCAAGTTATCACAGAATCAACACTCACACAATTCACAAGTGACAATTGATTAGATTGACAACTCAGGAATTGAAAGAAAACCACTTTGATAAACAAGGAGAAATTAAATTGACCAATTAATGTTATAGCATAAAACCCTACTATTGCTTACATCCAGTCTATGAAATAAGAGATTTAGCTACTCATGTTCATCTCAAAAGACAAAAGATTGATGAGTAAAAAGAAAAATACATAAAACCTGATTGGTGATGATGAACAACCCTTCAATCTTTGAGCCTTCCCAATTACCCAAAAGAAAATAAATCATAAGCCAAAAATGTCTCCAGCAGAAATCTATTTTAAACTAGGGAAAAAGGGGTGCCAACTTAGGAAAAGGGCATGAAATCCTCCTTAAGAAAGGAAACTGAATTGCTGGAATCGGGGGCATGGGCGGTCGCCCATCATGCCCTGGGCGGTCGCCCATGTAAACAGCCTCTGGCATCTTCGATCATCAACACACTTGGGCGGTCGCCCACCTGGTCCTTGGGCGGTCACCCATGTAGACAGAGACTTCAACAATTTGATACTTCAGCTTGGGCGGTCGCCCAAATGGTCCTGGGCGGTCGCCCATGTAGACAGCGGTTTTGACCTTCAGCATTAATCACACATGGGGGGTCGCCCACCTTGCCTTGGGCGGTCGCCCATCACAACAGTGATTCCTCCAGTTTTCTTGACCAATTTGCTTCAACTTTGTTAACTTCCTGAACTATCAAAACACTAAAATATACATTAAATTCACAAGGATTCGAACAGAAAATAAGCTTAGGAACATATCTTTTGGATGGGTAAAACCACATCAATCAAATACCCCCAAACTTACCTTTTGCTCGTCCCCGAGTAAAACAAAATTAAACAAGAACAAAAGTACCCTAATAAATAAAAACAATCAGCAGAAAAATCTCTTTGACATGTTCTCATTACATACAAGGTTGTCGGCCAAACAAGTCTCAGATTCTTACATAAAATGTGCTAAACAAGTGCCAATAAGAATATGCAATTACAATTACATTAATGCATCTAACCCACAATTTTCCACCTCGGCCTGAATGATGAATGAATTATGGGAGATCATGATCAACAAGTTAAGATTGTTTATGGGTTCACTAACACATGCTCTACAATACAAATAACAATACAGTTACATACACAAGGATACTCATACGCATGATTACACACTTGTCAACCCGATTACTCAATATTGAACAAAAATATGGCTCAAAGTTAAGTCCACACAAATGTGGGGCTAGGCTCTCGGGTACAAACGAAGGAATGGACATACAAATACAAGAATGTGAAACTAAAAGCTCTCCATTGCATATAACACATTCCGGAATTTCAAATTTTTCCGCTCACCTTTGTTTCCCCAATGCTTCAACCCCCAAACTAGAACTTTGTTCATATTTTATACACTTGGGGTTGAAAGCATTCCCTCTCTCAAACTAGGTCACTTATCAAACATATTTCACAGAATTGGGGGCCAACTTTTTCTTTTTAGATTTTTTTTTGTTTTTTTATACAATACAAATCATATTTCCAACTTTTGACCTTCCTCACTCATTCCCGTAATTTCCCATGTAACCCCCAAACTGATCATTTCTAATTCCACATTTTTGAAAAGGTGGGATAGACCTATTCTAGGTGTCAAGGGTTAGGGATTAGGCATCAAATGAAGGCGAATGGTGGTCTAGATTTCCACTCTTTCTAAACAGGCTCAAAAGGGATCAAGTGACAATGTATATACAGTGACGAGAAAGTCGAAGGCTCACAAGAGGGTTGTCAAGGAAAGATAAGCCATAAATACCAAGTAATCTATTGATTTGTTATTGACAAGCATGCAATCATGTTCTAGGACCCCTGAGAATGTCAAAGTGAACCCATAAAAGACACCTAAATTAAAGACCATGATCAAGAAATATAATGGAAGTGAATGGTGGTGCAATTGTGTTTTACATGAATTAATGCAATTCTAATAAACAAATTCAAATTGGCACAAACATAGCAAAACTCAATCAAAAACTCTCAAATCCTCACAGACGTTGGCCAACTTCCACACATGTAATGAGAACAAAATTTTTAAAATTTTCTAATTTAATTTTTTTTTAGAGGGTGACACTATTTACACTCCCCTATAAACCCACAAACTCGGGGAGACATCTACCCCCAAACTCAAAACATGCTATGTCCTCATAGCAAAGAGAACAACAACATGCCTTGGGTTCAAAGGAGAAAAGACACAACAAAGCAATTAAATAAAGCAATAAAAATATACCTACTTGGGTTGCCTCCCAATTAGCTCCTTTGGTTAAGGTCGTTAGCCCGACCCTTGCTCCCAACTAAATGGGATTTGATGTGACCACATTCCCTTTGGCCTTGGCTTTCCTTCCCTTGGCCCACTTTGCACATTCTCGGGCACAAATGCCCACCACTTTCCACAACAATTCACTCTTTTCTACAAACTCGGATGAAGCCCAAGAGATTTTTCTAACCTTTTTCTTGCTCTTTTTCTTTTTCTTCAATTTCTTTTTCTTGGGAGTCTCTCCCCCAAACTCCGTTGGTGCCTTATTTTTATCACAATCAAGCACCTCTTTCTCCTCCACCAAATCGCAAGCATCCTGAACATGCATCTTAACATACAAAGCATCAGAAGTATCAATAGAACAACATTCTTCCATTTTATCAATATTGGTAGACTTAAGCGGAAAGAAAGATTTTAATGGGGACACCGACCCCTTTTGGGATCGGTCTAGGGGGTGATACGGGCCATCACAAGAACCAAGATTGTCAGCCTTATTGTTCACGGCACAGAAGTGGGAACCCGCACTATCCCTAGAATTCTCACCGTCATTTGATAAAGCTTCACGATTATCAACATATGAGCACTCCTCACTATCATCACTAGGATATTTCATGGCATCAAACACAGAAATTTCAATTTTCTCACCCGCCACTGTCATAGACAGTTTGCCATTTCTCACATTAATAATGGTGTTGGTCGTCGCCATGAAAGGTCTCCCAAGTAATATGGGTGAATCACGGCAACTTCCTTCACCTTTTGGCATTTCAAGCACCACAAAATCAACAGGCACAATGATTGAATTTACCTGAACTAAAACATCCTCCACAATGCCCACAGGTCTTTTAATGGACCAATCCGCCAGTTGTAGGGCCATTGTGGTGGGTTTTAATTCGGGTAAACCCAACTCCTCGTACAAATAATATGGCAACAAATTAATGCTGGCTCCAAGATCCAACATAGCTTTTACCCTCTTTGATCCCCCCATAGTAATAGAAATCAGAAAACTTCCGGGGTCTTTCAATTTGGGTGGAAGACTATGTTGTACCACTGCGCTAGCATTTTCACTCATCACTACTCTATCATCTGTCCCATACCTATGTTTCTTGGAATTTAATTCTTTGAAAAATTTGGAATAAGCAGGAATGTTTTTGATCACATTGAGTAAAGGGATATTGATGTTCACCTTAGAAAACATGTTCATCAACTCCGACATTTGCTTATCCAATTTATGTTTTAAAAATCTTCCGGGAAACGGTACAGGAGGTACATATGGCATGGGGGGTGGAGAATCAACTTTAGAATTTTCCCCCATATCACATGTACTCTTATCACAACCAACATCATCATTATCCACATTAGCATTCTTATCTACAACAGAGGGGGAAAGAAGATGAAGGAGAAAGTACCTCTCTACCTACCCGTTTGCCATTTCGCGAGTGATAATGGCATTTGCTTGATGTGGTTGGCTCGTAAAGGTCCCGCACTTATGACCTTGTAGGGCGGTTGCTAATTGCCCAATTTGCGTCTCCAGCCTTCGAAGGGCGGCTTCATGATTCTTGGAAGCTTGTTGACTTTCCGCCCTCAATTGATTATTTTCAGCTTGCAGTTTCTCCATGGCCACTTCCCACGGTTCCCTTTTTTGCTCATACTGTCCCGGTGGAGCTTGAGGATGGAGAGGCTTATTTTGTTCTTGATTGCCTCCCCATGAAAAATTTGGGTGTTGCCTCCACCCCGGGTTGTATGTGTTCGAAAAAGGATTATTGTTTTGAGGGAACCGCTGGCCAAATCCTTGCATTGCATGTGCCTGTTCAGGTTAAACAAAGAAACCACTTTGACACACGTTAGTAGCATGAGTGTTAGGACCACAATTAGCACAAAAATCATTTACAACATGAGCAAGAGAAGGCACAGAAGAAGAAGAAGCATTTTGCAAAGCTAAATTATCAAATCTTTGGTTCAGTAATGCAAACTGCTTAGCCAACTCGTTATTCAACCCTACCTCATGCACTCCCCTTGTTACTCCCCT
The DNA here is from genome assembly GCA_022495995.1 of Adenophora triphylla var. japonica. Taxonomy (NCBI): domain Eukaryota; kingdom Viridiplantae; phylum Streptophyta; class Magnoliopsida; order Asterales; family Campanulaceae; genus Adenophora; species Adenophora triphylla. Next base: position 644,330 of record JAFEMH010000644.1, read on the forward strand.
AGATCCCTTTTGTTCAGAATTAGCACTCAACATCTCAAACAGTTCTTGGCATTGTTGGACAGTCTTACTTCCCAAACTACCTCCTGCTGCATTATCAACCATTGATTGGTATTCAGGGGATAAAGCCCCATAAAATGTTTGATGCAGCATAGAAGCAGGAAAATTATGGTGCGGGCATTGAATTTGTAACATCCTAAATCTATCCCATGCCTCGTGGAAGGCTTCCCCCGGTTCCTGTACAAATCCCATAATTTTCACCCTAAAATTTGTTAATGCATCATAAGGGTAAAACTTAGTAAGAAAAGCATCATGTAAAGCATCCCAAGTAGTGATGCTACGGGGAGGTGTAAGTACCCCAATCTGGATCACCCCCTTTCAAACACACGGGAAACACCGCAGACTCATCAACACAGTCTCGACGACCCCTCTCACTCAAAACCCTCTCTAAACCCCCAACCAAACCAAGGGAGGAGCCTTCCTAGGATAAAAAGGGACAAAAGAACCTTTCGGGAATTTTCAGGAAATTGGGAAAGCAATATTGGTCCGTACGGACCTCTTTGTTGTCATAATTACTGAATCTCCTTAAAGTCCACAATATTCCCTCAAATCCCGGAAGAAATGATTACCCACATGCTTAGTTGGTCCGTACGGACCTCTTTGCATGCAAGATGGTCCGTACGGACCTTATTGCTCAGGGGACACCATAATTGCAAATATTCCTCCATCATCACAGATTCCCTCAAATCGAGGAAAACCAAAAAACTGGATTACTGTGTGAGGTCCGTACGGACCTCTTTGCACCTAATCTGGCACTATAAATAGAGGGCTCCCCCTCCTCATTTTCACACACCTCCCACTTCTCTCTTCCTCCCTAGGCCTTCTGGCTTCCCCTCTAAGTCCTTCCGAGGCATTCCCGGCCCCTTTCGGATCCTTCCGAGGCCTTCCGAGCCCCCTCGTGGTGCTCCGAAGCCTCCCCGAGCGCTCCCGAGACGCTCCCGCGCTGCCCCGAGGCACTCTCGAGGTACTCTGAGGCCCCTCGTGGTACTCCGAGGCCTCGCTCGGTCTTTCCACCTGTCCCGGCTCTTTCCGAGTCAAACCGACGATCCCAAACCACGCCGAAACTCCGCCCGAGTGACTCGCCACCACAACGCACGCCGAACCTCTCGCTCGAGTGATCCCGACGATCCCCACGCACGCCGAACCTCGCCCGAACGCAGCCTACAACCTCAACTCACGCCGAAACTCGTCCGCGTACAACCGGTCCCTCCCGAAGCAATCCCGATCCATACCGGAACGCTACTCCGACCTCAAACACTATTCCCCAGCGGAAGACAGACACGAACCAACATTGGTAAGGCTTCCTTCCATTACTATTTCAATACATTTCCATACATAGCATACAATGTAGACATCCGATACAAAGATGCATTTTTAAAAGCGCACACACACACACACACACAACATTTAAAGGATATTAGGGTATCCGAAAGACTCGTTTTACGAGGCTACTCTGTGAGCTCTAATATTCTAATATTCTCTTCCCGAGGAGTCATCTCGACCTCCGAACTCAAAATCTCATCACACAAAAACAGCTTTAAAATTATCTTTAAACCGATGCCCTTTTTCAATGTTTTGGGCTTAATAAAAACGGCGTGGCGACTCTACAAATGCGAAAACAAACGGCGAGACACCTCCAACGAAACGAAAACGAACCGCCGCGAGGCGGGGGACAAATGCCGTATGCCGGGCGCGAACGCGCCGCCTCTGATCCGGGCTATTTCGCTTGGCGACTCATGGGAAATTTTTGTTTTAAAAACTTTTAAACAAAACAAAAGATTTTTAAAATGATGATGAGGGTCAAACTTTCATTTTACCCCTTCCTTTAATCATATGTGTGTGTGCATCGTGCTTTACTTTTTATTTTACAAAAAAATAAAAATACAAAAAAAATGCATCAATATACATCTCGTGCATACATTTAAAATTCTTCAAAAACTTCGTTTTACTCGTAAAAGAATTTTAGAGACCGCACACTACGCGCACCGCCGCTCGGTTACACCGCACACTACGCACACCGTCGCCTCGGTTACACCGCACGCTACGCGCACCGCCGCCTGGATACACCGCACACTACAACCCTCAACCCGGAGTGGTCTCGCTTGCAGTCCGTTAGGTCTTCCTAGGCCTCTTGGACGCGCACGGATCATTCCAAACATCCCATCCTAGCCAAGCGTCAACCCCGCACGTTTGAGTCTTGAGTCACACTCGTCCGTACTCGGTTGGTTTTTACCCAGCCCGTGTCATACACTCGGATACATATACCATGCCGGCCATTTTTCGAGTCAAGGCTCTAACTCAAGATCCTCTTGCGCAAGCAAAGCGATGAAAGGTCATGCTAAAATCTTGACTCGATCTTGATTTCCGGCTACACCTGCACGATGTTCCGTCCCTGATATACATCCATGCTCACATGACACCATGTCATCACGCCTTTGATACGTCGCCCATGAAAATATGACCAGCCAACGCCTAACGTCACAGATCCTGCAGCAAGCAAGGTAAAGAGAGGTCATGCCGAACTCTTGACCCGATCTTGACTCGCGGCCGGCTCGGTTCACTATTCACATGGCTAACGCATCAAAACGAACATGACAAAGGCTCGGTCCTTAGGTTCGATTTTTCTTTAGGCCGGTGGAAACCGCTTGCACTATAGGACCCTCGCCCGGGGCCGTCCACCCCGGGATGTCGAAATACAGTGTGCAAAACGAGGGGCTTATAGCCGCACGTATGGTCTCCATCGACCCAGATCTAGCATAGTTGCGAAAAAGAAGAGCAATCTTTTCCAACCTACCTAGGATTCTGAAAAAAACATGTTTTAAGTAAATTAAAACAACAAAAAAAAATCAGAAAATAAAAGAAATGGAAACCGCATGCCACGCGAGCTTTCCCTTTATCCCGTAAGGCCATTCCCATGTCTAAACTCTTGCCCGTCACCCTCCAAATAACCGAGAGTGGTTGAGAATCCCCGGAAGCCGCCTTTTCGCATCGAGGTCACAAGGTCCGATAGCCCTTCCAGCTCAACGGTCCGCACCGTCCGATACTCCCCATGACGGGATCAACAGATAATGTTGAGGGAAACGGAACCCCGCCACTAAGGAACCTCCGCATAATGGAGGAGGTGCTGCGAGCCTTCGAAACCATCAAGAAGCGCCAAGAGGAACAAAGCAAGCTCGGATCGTAGACACCGCGTCTTCGAGGAACAGCCGCAGCTTCCCAACCCGACGGAACCTTTGTTCTCATAGAGGACGAAGATATACCGGCTCCCCCGGTTTCTCAAAGCTATCAAGCAGTCCCGCCTCCGCCAAGCTACGAGATCCCAAGAACGCAGCGCCTTCGCTCAAAGCTCCTCAGCGCTGGGCCAAGGGCCCGACATGCCCGCCTCAAGACAGCGCTTCCCGCCCGCACATCAAGCTCGCACCAACAAAGACACATACGTGCTCGCTCCGTCGCATCCCAATGCATCTCGGTATCCCCTGTGATTCAATCCTTTGCCTCTATACGAGCCTCGCAATCACAATCAAAAGTCCCCATGCTTACTGTGGACAGGCATCCCGAGCGGATATCCCGACATCTCAAGCTTGCCACCGCTAGTCCGCCAATCGGGGCTAACGAATCATTTCCCCAGCTTCCCAAACACAACCCTTACGGACCCGGCAATCACGCCTCAACTTCAACACCCCTGTGGTATGGGTTGGTATACACTCAACTACCTCCCCAAGACTCCCGAATGGCAATTCCATCACCAATCCACCTCCATCTTCGGCTCCCGTCCCCGAAAACGGTAACCCACCTCGCATGCCGATCCCCACATGGCCCGGCCGATTGAACAAATGAAAGACATGCAAGGCAAGCTAGCTAGTTCTCGGAAGGACTCCCTCCCCGCCTACCGACCCGAACAAAGTGGTCCCTCTCCCTCCAAAGTTCAGATGCCTAAATGGAAAAGTTTGACGGGACAATGCCCAAAACCCACATCGACACCTACGTCCCGGGTATGAGAGCCAAAGGGGCAACCCTCAACAGATGGCGCATCATTTTCAAGATTCCCTCAAATCCACAAAGCACTAAGGTGGTTCCTCAATGTGAAGGCGTAAAACCGCTCCACGTGGGATCGTATCGTTGAAATCTTCCCCGGAGAAGTACCGCGCCAATCTTGAATGGGAAACAAACCGCCATGACTCCGCAAGCCACCGAACAAAAGGATGACGAACCAAACTGGGCGAGTTCTACAAAAGATGGAACCGGAAGCTAAGCGAGATAATGGATCCACTTTCCAAAGAAGAGCAGATGGACATCTTCCATTCCCGCCTCAAACCATCTTTGAGGACCTTGATCGCCCACCATTTCTATCCGGATCTCCGTGCCATGGTCAACGCCGGACAAAGTTTGAAAAGACCCCGAGTCTTCAAAAGGCAACAAAGAACCCCCGCCTCATCTTACCGCTATCGAACAAACCCGGCAACTTCAACTCCCGCCCGACCAAAGGAAAGGAAGCAAATGAACAAAGGCACTACATTCGTAACGGAGCTCAAGTAAACCGCGATCAAGCACCCCAAAGAATAACAATCCCCTCGCTTCCCACAGCCCAAAGATTTAGATAACCCGGAAATGCCCTTGGGTCAAGTATTTGAAGCTTTGGTGAAACGAAATCTTCTCAAACCACTCGAGAATTTCCAACCGAAGACTCTCAAACCCAACATGGATATGAGCAAACACCGCGCCTTCCACAACTACCCCGGCCACACCACCGACAATTGCTTCGTACTCAAGCAGTGGTCCAGTGGGCTCATTGAGGAGGGAAAATTGGAACGCCCTCGTGGTCCCAATACCATCGGAAATCCATTCCCCCGAACGACAGGTAAACTCAATAGCCTTTGACGAAACTCCAAGCGAGAGCAGCACCCCCGCAATTTCCGAAACCGTCGCATGCCGTCCCGCTACGACCGGGAGCGTGAAACCGTAGTCAAGAGATCTCGTGACCGGGAATTCCGACAAGAACGCCCAAGGGCCACCGTCTCCCTACGATCTTTGCCCCGCCAAGGCATACAAATGGATGGATCGAACGTTCCCTTAAGAGACCGAGTCAAACGGTAGCACGGGAAGCGGTTTAGCCTTCACGTACGATGACTTGCCAATATGTGAGAATCGGCACAACGAAGCCCTCCTCATCCTCATAAAAATAGAGATGTTCTTCCTCCCGAACGTCTTGATTGATAACGGCTCCGCAGCCAACATCATCGCTTTAAGCACACCGAAACGACTCCGCATCGACCGTTCTCTCGATAAGGCCTTCACCTCGGGTAATCCGAGCCTACGATTCCACCGCACGACCGATCGTAGGAGTCATCAATCTAAGGATCCACCCGACGTACAACCGGAGCTCCAGAGTTCCAAGTCGTGGAAATCAAACCAACCTTCTCTCGCTTTATTGGGACGACCTTGGATACATCGATGAAAGCAAGATCATCTACTCTTCACCAATGCGTGAAATTCATCAATGCCAATGGAGCGATCGAAGTGATCCGCGGAAGCAAGGTAATGGCAAGTGCTTGGCCGCCAAGCTATGACCCGTAAGAAGGTCCCGACATGACCGAATACTCTTCTCCGTATGATTCTCCTACCCCGTCCCGCTACGAAGTGGATCCTTACATCCACGCTCTAAGCCGCGACGAGCCGGAAATTGAAGAACTCATGGGTCGATGACAACTCGATATATGCGACCGTGAAGAATGCTTCGAGAGAGGATCAAGAGATGGATGCCCTAATGGAGATTGATCGAGGAGTAGACCCTTACTTCGCCGAAACCCTCTTGCAAACCGGCTCATCACCGATCCCCCGTACAAGACAACCCTCTAGCCGACACTCTCTGATCTTATGGGGACAAACCATCACAGCCTAGTTCAATTCAACATTCTCGGTGTCCGACCCGGACGAACAATGGCGCAACCTCCTCCAAGGCTTAATCGTGGAAGGAGATATAGCATGTCCGCTCGAATCGTACATTGTAAACGCCGTCCAAGCAAAGATCCTGCATAAAGAAGCGCATTCTATGAAAGTGATCAACATCGCAAGAATCCACTCCGACCGCCGAATGCTTCGCCTCCTAGAAGTAGCCCTCGCCGACTTCTATCATCAAAAACCCCAAGGACTCGGTGGCAACACTAATGGAGGGACATCATCGTGGGAGCAGCCAAAAACCTCCGCGATCCGGTTTGAAATCGAACCGCATGCAAGCTACTTTCCGGACTCATGCCAAGGGAAGATTGGCCACCCGAACCAAAGACCACTCCCTCTAGAGCTACAAACCCATCCGAGAGTAATGAAGCTCGGTCCAATCCCTCGTCGCCTATAGTCTAGCTTCGAGTCTTGTTGTCTCGTGTATTCACATCTTTTGAGTCTGACGGCTTTACGCCCGACGATTGTGAATCTTTGATCAACAATGTACGCCTTCACGCTTTCAATAAAAGGTCCGACCTTCCTAAAAAAATCATTTCATTGCATCTTTAACAAATGATGATATTAACTAATCAAAACAAGTTAATAACAATTCATCTATACAAAAGGCAAACACATTAATTAAATAAATGCATCAAGCAAACATTTAAGCATGTTGTCAAACGAGAGAAAACCGGGCCCAAGCCGCCGAGAAGGTTTTAATCACAACGATTTGCAAGATTGCCGAAGAGCCAAAGAGACGCAAGTCCGACGCCATTTCCAAGACAAAACCGCATCTTCCAATACCTCAAGAACGGGAAACCACCTTCATGAACAAGGAAGACCCACACACGTAAGGGGTCAAAACCAAGAGCATCATGGCCCTAAAACGCCTTGCCTCTCACTTCGTCATCCTCGGGGACATGCTATACAAGAAACGCTACCACGGGCCACTCCTACGCCGCATCGCCCAAGAAGAAGCAAGCAAGTTCATGAACGAAGTCCACAATGGGGCTTGCGGTCCCCACATGAACGCCGAGCCCCGATGCAAATCATTCTCGTGGATGGGCTACTACCGGATCTCCATGGAGGCAGATTGCATCCACTTTGTCCGAAGCCGCGACAAGTGCCAACGGTTCTCCAACCTCAATCATCCGCCGCCCCACGATCTCTACCGCATGACTACACCTTCGCCCTTTGCCACTTGGGAATTGACGTCATCGGGAAAATTGCTCCGCCAGCAAAGAATCTGGCCACGAAGTTCATCTTAGTAGCCATCGACTACTTCACCAAATGGGTCGAAGCCAAGTCCTACAAGGTACTCACCTCCAAGAAGGTCGCGCATTTCCTCAAGGAAAACATCATCTCGCCGATACGGCATCCCAAATGAGGTCATATCGTACAACGGCTCACACTTCGAAGGGGAATTCGATGCATCGTCGGGCTGAATTCAAGATCACACGCCACAAATCTTCTCCCTACCGGCCACAAACAAACGGCGCCGTGGAAGCAAAGAAACAAAACCCTCGAACGGATCATCCGAAAATGACCACCCGAGGACGAGATTGGCCCGAGAAGCCGCACCTTGCACTTTGGGGCTACCGCACATCGCCGAATGTACCACGGAGAAACCCCATTTGCCCCGACATACGGATGGAAGCAGCCCTTCCCATCGAGCTAGAAATTCCCTCACTCCGAGTACCGCCGGAAAATGACATCAACGAAGTCGAATGGCTCCGGCCGACATGACGAATTGGCTCGCTAGACGAGCGACGACTAAAGGCCATGGAACACGTCCGAGCCTATCAAAGCAGATGGCTAGAGCTTTCGACAAGAAAGTCAAATCCCGAGACATCGTGGAAGGTGACCTTGTACTCAAAGAAAAGCCTCCCACTCGAACCAACCCATCGGGAAAATGGGAACCCACATGGATCGGCCCTTTCGTGGTTCAAAAGATCTTCTCCGAGGCGCCATGAAGCCGACTGCACCTAGACGGCAATCCCTTCATGAATCCAAATAACGGAAGCAAACTTCGCAGATACTTCGCCTAAAGAAGAACAACAGGCATCTCTTGGCACTCCATGTAGTGTCGAACTACGCAGCACTCGAGCCCTCTAGTCCTGGGGAACGTAGGCAACCTTAATTGGTCCTGGCCTAAAAATACACAAAAAGTCAAAAGTTTGAATGTCAATCAAGACCTCCATCAAGCTACGCACTTTTCAAGAACACGCCCCAACAAATACCTTGACCAAGTCAAACGACGGCGGCAACATCAAAGGACATCCGAGGGTCACTCAAAGATCAAACGACCGACTCATGTCTCGCTTCCAAGCCAGGCTTGTCTTCGCCCTCACGCGCTTCAAAAAAAAAAAAAAAAAAAGAGAGCTCGAGCAAGGGCTCACAAAAAAAACAAAAAAAGAGAGCTCGAGCAAGGGCTCACAAAAATAAAATAAAATAAAATAAAATAAAAGAAGCTCAAGCGTAAGCCGCAAAAGAGGTCAAGAGCCCGACGCCAACAAAGAGGCAAGGAAGCTACGAAAAGACCGTCAAAACGACTTGTCAAGGGAGCATTCAACCTCTCACCCAAGCACAAAGCCTAAGCAAAAGGGATTGCCGTCATGGCCTGCATCGCTTCAATCCGCAAATGCAAATGTAAAAGTCCAAAGATGGACGCCGACAAAGTGCACAAAAGAAACAAAGGCAAACAAGAGATCTTGCGTCTCGACAAAGCTTTAAAAGTAAATCACAAATCACTAACTACAACATTTCTTGATGAGTTCAAGCACGGTCTACTCTCAAGTTCACAACATGCTAAAAGACAAATTTAATACATTTAACAAATAATGTGTTTGCAAATGCAATGAATGGATACCTAGGAGGTCATTCCGCGCCATCTCGCGCTTGTCCCCTCGCCATTCTTTCCTTTCTTCCCTCGTCCCCGCGAGTCTTCTTTCGCTCCACGTGAACCAACTCGCGTCTCTCGCCCGAGATCGTGGGTCCTCCCCGTAGAGTCAAACAATCCAAGAGCTCTCGTGGCTTCATTCGCCCGTGCTTCGGCTCGGATCTCCTCCCCGCGAGTCCGCAAAAGAGGACCTCTCCCCGTCGCCGGTCAACTCTAGTCTCGTAGTCAAACAAAGTGTCTCCCGTCACATCCAAAGGGTCGACTGTGCTTCGGCACTCCTAAGGCAATAGCTACTACGGCAACCGGTCCTGCACCGCTACACGCCTCGCTTCCAAGACCACTTGGGACCGCCCAACACGCCGCTCATACTGTGCCGTGCACCGAGTCGTCAACACGACACTCTCCCGACGTCTAAGGAGTACCACAGAGGGAAAGCGGAATACTTCCATACCCTCGTAAAATACAAGAAGGCACCCGAAGCCGCCATACAAAGAGGAACTACCTCCGCAAGCAGCAAGGTCATCCCACCAACAAAGGCTCCCGCTTCATCCCAAACCGCCGGGAAACAAGCGACGGAATATAGAAGGAGGACCAAGACAAACCCGGAACTCGATAACGTAGGACCCTTCCCGCAAGATCCTCCTAGTCTCAATCCTCCAAGGCGGAACCCACCAAATGATCTCGATGCGTACTAAGCCGTGCCATCCATCTCTCCCAGCGGATCGATCCATATCCAACACAAGAGGTCGCCGAGCAAATGACCACGGGCTAAACGACGCCTGAGCTCGGCATGGCCTCGAAGTCTCTCTCGCAGCCCACAAGGTGAGCAAAGCGGGGCTTCCCCTCTCATGAACCGATCCCCGCCGCGACGGCCGATACCATGAAGAGTCTCCCCAAAGACCAACGGGACAATATCCTCTCCACTCCGCAAAGGCTCCTACCACATCTAGCAAAGCCCCATCACAAATGCCAAGGGAGCCGACCAGAAAAGCGTCGCCATCACGCACAAGGCGAATGCATCCCAAGAGACGTCACTCATCATCAACCATGAACCGCTCCGCAGCCTCGTAAATGTCGATATGACCCGAATCAAGGATCATGCCCCGCACTTCTTCCAACGAAGTACGAAGAAAGCCTCGCAAGCTTCACGCCACCGCAAAGACCACCAATCAAAGGAAGCGAGATGGCCTCCACCTCCGGGCCCTCCAATCAAAGCCCGAAAATCCTCAAAAGTGGGCACCATTTCATTGTAGGAGAAACAAGACACACGTGCCTCCTAACATCCTGCAACTTCGCGGCAGCCCGCAACAAATCCCAATCAGAACCAACTCCTTAAAAGACCAAATCGAGCAAAGACGAAACCTTACCTCGAAAGCCCGTCTCGATGCCTCATACGGCGCCGCATCCACGTTTTCAACCGCTCAAGGAAGTGTGCTTGCCTCTCCCGCGAAAGCCTCGCAAAATTCTAGGAACATACGAAGAATCCATGGCAAAAATGGAGGTTCCTAGAGAAAATGGGGAAGAAAGCTCGAAAATGGCCGCAAATGGGGAAATGAGGAAGAACTGCACGGAAAGCATTTATGTCCTTCCCAAAAGCAAGGTTGGTCCGTACGACCTCTTTGCATGCTAAGTATGTCCGTACGGACCTCCTTGCAAAAAGAACCCATTTTCCCCAAAGAAACAAGCATAACAACCACCGGCCCTCAAGCAGACCTTGCTCCAAACCGCCCAAACACCGGCCAAAGCCATTCCCGCAAACATACACTACCCACAAACGCACTCTCACCACGTGGCATGTACAAAATAATATAATAATAATAGCAACAATTTCTAGGACAAATCCCGGAATCACAAAAATGACATTACATCTTAAAATAAAATGTTGTTTGCCATGCAAATACAAGTGTTTTATTACAGTACCCATAAATGTCTGCTAAACAAAAAAAAAAAAAAAAAAGAGGGATATGAAAAGAGGGAAAGCAAATGAATACTAATCCGACTCTCAAAGATCATCATCCTCGCCAAGGTCCTCCGTAGAGAAGTCGGGCATCCCGTGAACTCGCCCGCCACATCCTCGTCATCGTAGTACCGAGCCCACGCCGAGGCCGCCACTCAAAATAATCCGAAGGATCAAATCCGGCGAAAGGATCAAAGAAGGAAGGCTCGACGAACCTCACCCCGCGCATCCCGCCGAGGGAAGAACTGCAAAGGGTCTCGCGGCCTCGAGCTCCCGAAGATGTCCCGCATCCATGCTATGCCGCCTCGAAGGTCCCTCCCGCCGCGGCTCCGGCCGCCTAGGCGGAGGAACGCCTGCTGTAATGCCTCGAAGGCATAGGCTCGTACGCCGGCACGCGTCGCGAAGACCGGCAAGATATCTTCGAAGCCATCTTCTTCGCAAACGACCTCATCGCCACGTAACGGCGAGTCAAGATATCATAGGCTCTCCCCGTGACTCCGCACCAACAAGCGGCCTAAGGAAACGCCAAGAATACGCTTATACTCAACAACAAAAAGAGAAAAATACGTAAAAGATGCCAAGATGGAAAAGAGTCAAGACACTCACCGATCTATCGGGATCCACTCGTATGCAAGCAGAGCTCGCCAGAACGGGCATGCACACCCTCCTCCTCGATCCGTCCCCACGGACATACGTGAAATCCGGCCCCGGCATCGGAACCTCTCGGGGAGCCCGCGCGCCTCTCTCTCCTCGCGCACTCGCGGCGCCCTCGCCTTCCTCCTCACGAAGGCCCCGTACTCCTCTCCATACAAGATGAACTCCTGCGCCCACACCGCCAAGGTACCTCTCAAAATCAAGCACATCCATGTCCCGGAATCAAGCATCCCAAAGGGAGGGTCCTCTGAGCCACGGAAGCACACCGGGCCATGCCGCGTAAGACCCGCTCCCGCATACATAACATCGCAGTCAAGCCCCGCAAAGATCTTCCGCCGCGCCGTCACCTCGGGAGCCCTCAAACTCATCACCCTCATACCGAGCCCACGGGAACAAAACGAACCCCTCCGGCTACCCCTCTCCAGACGCTCCCGCACATCCCCGTAGGCGATGGTGAGCTTCCCCGCCGGTCCTCCTCTTCCTCGCCGTACGAGCCCAAACTCAAAGATAGCAGTGGTACGCAAAGAATGCCCCTGGATCTCTATCCCACGGAAGCACCGAAAACCTCATAAAACCACACCTCGCGACAAAAACAGAAAGGCTCAAGGTAAAAGAAAACGGAGAAACGACAAGTTGCTAAATCAAAAAAAAAAAAAAAAAAAAAAAAAAACGGCAATAAACTCATACCTCCAAAGCAAAGTCAAAACAGCCAACGAACCGCCACACCCCGCTAAACCGGTCCAAGGAGAAGTAGAGCTCGCCAAGCTCGCTCGCCCCAAGCAATATCACAAACTCTATCCAGATCAATCAAGCTCTCCAGCAGAGCAAAGGGAGCCGCGGTCGCGTGGTTCGAGAACAAAGTCTCGGACAGTGCATACCACAAAAAGGAGCGCGCCAACTGCTCCGCCGTCACCTGGCCGGTCCCCCGAACATAGGCCCCAATGCCGGCCGTGATCTTCACTCCACATCACTATACAACATGCCCAGTGCCCGCGAGGACGAGGCTCAAAGCCCAGCAGCTCGGTCAACACCACATCGTAGATCATATCTTCCACCGCACCGGCCCTCCTCAAGGAAAGCCCGCGATCGCAAAGAAAGCCTGGCCTGGCGTCACCGTCACCTCTCCCCACTCGATGGAAGGTGTGGGTGGTATCCCACCGCACTCGTAAAGGCCAAGGAAGACGCTCTTGTTCTTCCTCGTGTCGAAACCCCACCTGTGTTCTCAACGAACACACCTGTGCCGTAAGCGTAAACCACCTCCGGGACTCGGCCTACCATCCACGGAAATATCGTGCATCCGCCGCCACAGCCAACAACAAATTTCGAGCGATCCCCGAAGTTCATCCTCTTGGCCTTCCCGGCCATAAGCTCCCGCATCCCGCAGTAAACACAAGAAAGGTACGTCAATCACAGTACTCAATATAAAACAAAAGGCACAAAAGTCCGTCCCAACACGGAAAGCCATGAAAAATAACCCGTCACAAAACACGGCACACATTGCACATATTTTTCACATATAACCCGTCACAAAACACGGCATATGTCGCACATAATTTTCACATATATTATCCATATAATTTTTCCCATGCAGTCCATCACAAAACACGGCACACACTGTACACATTTTTCTCAAAAGAAAAAAAAAAGGGATTAAGCCCTACACGACACATTTTCAAAAAAAAAAGTCCGTCCCAACACGGCAAAGGCACATATAACCCGTCACAAAAACACGGCACATATTGCACATATTTTCCCCACAAAGTCCGTCACCCAAGAACATGGCACACACGGCACGACACATACGCATAACACATTTTCTCAAAAAAAATCCGTCCCTACACGGCACACACTTTCAGACAAAACCCGTCACAAAACACGGCACATGTCACATTTTTTCACAAAAATTATCACTACACGATAATTTTTCTCATAATGTACATACATAAATAGCATACGGTACAAAACACCAAAGCATGCATTTCATTAGAGAGGCACTTTATTTTCACAAATAAAAGCTAATCTACACATTTCTGCACAAAATACACATACCCACAATTTTTACATGTCCATTTTCAACAATTCATCAAAAATTTCACAAAAAGGCATAAAAATAACAAAAATTCAAAAATGCGAAAAACTAAAACCTAGTTCTAGCATTCAAAAATTCGAGCAGGAATCAAAACGAACGGATTTCTTACCTCCCCGACGTTCATAGAGCGACGATTGTGCACCTCCGGATTCTGATACAAGACATCCGGGTTCTTCGAAGATGGAACGAACGAAATCCAATTTCTTTGAAGCTCCATCCGTTGCTCGACCACCTCTTGACTGCGTTGACGCCGACTCCTTCGAGATCCTTCCGCCATGGCAAGCAATTCAAGCAAAAAATTGTTGATTTTGGTTAACAATGGAGGATTTTCTCTCTCTCTCTCGCCCGGTTCACGAACCGGAAATGGGAAATGAAGGGGGCCTCGGCATTTAAACCCGGTCAAAACTGGGAACCGCAAAACCAACTTGGTCCGTACGGACCTCTTTGCAGTGTTGGTCCGTACGGACCTCTTTGCAAGGGGTGGCCAAATTACTTTCCCGCCCTTATAATCTTTGCCCCGGCCGTCCTAAGGCCTTTTCCAGCAAATCCAAGTGCAGAATGGTCCCTAACCCTTCAATTCAACCACCGGCCGTCAACGTACGACCGGCCCTCGCCCACTCCAACGGAAATTCAATCACCGACCATCAACGTAAGACCGGTCCTCGCCACTTCAACGGCAATTCAACCACCCCGCCATCAACGTAAGACCGGTCTCGCCACTTCAACGGCAATTCAATCCCCGGCCACCAAGACCGGTCTCGCCACTTCAACGGCACCAACCACCTGCCATCAACGTAAGACCGGTCCTCGCCACTTAACGGCAATTCAATCCCCGGCCGTGTAAGACCGGTCTCGCCCACTTCAACGGCAATTCAACCACCGGCCACGTAAGACCGGTCTCACTTACGGCACGGCAATTCAATCCACCGCCATCAACGTAAGACCGGTCTCGCCACTTCAACGGTAATCCCCACGGCAACGCCAACGTAAGACCGGTCTCGCCACTCAACGGCGACTCAAGAAGGAGCCAACACCTCCCAAGACGAATATCAAGGCACGAGACGCTCCAAAACGCCCGACGGCGACGGCAATTCAAGAAGGAGCCAACACCTCCCAAAGACGAATATCAAGGCACAAGACGCTCCAAACGCTCAACGACAACTCAACCACTGCCCTCAAAAGAGGTCCGAAGTCATCTTCTCAACAGAAGGGCCCCTACAAGGTCATGCATCCTCAAAGCATTCAAGCACCGGCCGTCCTGTAAGCTCCGAACCTCGCCCACTTCAACGGCAACGCAAGCACCGGCCATCAAAGTAAGCCCGAGCTCCTCCCCCAACAAGTCAAAGGGAAGTCATACAAGACCGCATATCCTCAAAGACCGACCATCATCCTTGCCCACTCAAACGGCAAAACAAGCACAAAAAGGAGCCAACACCTCCGAGTACAAGTCCCAAGGCACGAAGCGCCTCCAAAATGCCAAATGGTGAAGCAATCACCGCCGTCATCCTCGCCCACTTCAACGGCAACGCAAGCACCGGCAAGCCATCGTAAGTCCAACCTTCTACTCAACATGCAAAAACACAAAGGCATCTACGCCTCTCGCTATCAAAGCACAAGGCAGACGCTCCACAAATGCGGCTAGAAGACGATTCAAAGTCTCGCGCATAACATCAATCGCGGCTAGAAGACGATTCAAAGTCTCGCGCATAACATCAACCGGCTAGAAGACGATTCAAAGTCCTCGCGCATAACATCAATCGCGGCTAGAAGACGATTCAAAGTCCTCGCGCATAACATCAACCGCCGCAAGACGATTCAAAGTCCTCGCGCATAACATCAACCGCCGCTGTAAGACGATTCAAAGTCCTCACGCATGGCACCAACCGCCGTAAGACGATTCAAAGTCCTCACGCATGGCACCAACCGCAGCCGAAGACGATTCAAAGTCCTCACGCATGGCAACCGCAAACCAAGACGATTCAAGTCTTCATACTATCTTTAGCCCTAAGGCTTTAAACCACTCGGTCCGAAGACCGTATAAACCTCCCAAATCACTATCCCCGGCCCGAAGGCCTTAAACCACCCGATTAGGAAAATCGTAAAATTTCCATCCCGTGACACCACCACGTCCTCACAATTGACCTCGGCGGTCACCCACACTTCGTGGCACCACCACGCCCGCACTCACGTATTTCACGACCTCTCGAACTACGACTGTGCTTGATTCCCGCCAGGATACGTAGGAATCCTATCACAGGTCCAGCCATCGACCCATGCGGTCACCCAGACACCACCACGTCCTTACCACCGACCTCGGCGGTCACACGACACTTCAGTGGCACCACCACGCCCGCATTCACAAAACACTCACCCCACACCCGAACTACGACTGTGCTTGATTCCCGCCAGGATACGTAGGAATCCTATCACAGGTCCACCACCGACCTATGCGGTCACACAAAAGGACACCACCACGTCCTCACACCGACCTCCACTGGCCACTTCCTCTCCCAAAGACGCGATCCAGACATTAGGACCCTTATCTTATCGGCGACCCCACTTCTTTCATAAGTGACGCCGTCGAGGGGCTTCGTAAGTACCCCAACTGGATCACACCCTTTCAAACACACGGGAAACACCGCACTCATCAACACGCCTCGACGACCCCTCTCACTCAAAACCCTCTCTAAACCCCCAACCAAACCAAGGGAGGAGCCTTCCGGGATAAAAGGGACAAAAGGACCTTTCGGGAATTTTCAGAAATTGGGAAAGCAATATTGGTCCGTACGGACCTCTTTGTTGTCATAATTACCGAATCTCCTTAAAGTCCACAATATTCCCTCAAATCCCTAAGAAATGATTACCCACATGCTTAGTTGGTCCGTACGGACCTCTTTGCATGCAAGATGGTCCGTACGGACCTTATTGCTCAGTGGACACCATAATTGCAAATATTCCTCCATCATCAGCATTCCTCAAATCGAGGAAAACCAAAATACCGGATTACCGTGGAGGTCCGTACGGACCTCTTTCGCACCTAATCCGGCACTATAAATAGAGGGCTCCCCTCCTCATTTTCACACACCTCCCACTTCTCTCTTCCTCCCTAGGCCTTCGGCTTCCCCTCTAAGTCCTTCCGAGGCATTCCCGGCCCCTTTCGGATCCTTCCGAGGCCTTCCGAGCCCCCTCGTGGTGCTCCGAAGCCTCCCGAGCGCTCCCGAGACGCTCCCGCGCTGCCCCGAGGCACTCTCGAGGTACTCGAGGCCCCTCGTGGTACTCCGAGGCCTTGCCTCGGTCTTTCCACGGTGTCCCGCTCTTTCCGAGTCAAACCGACGATCCCAAACCACGCCGAAACTCGCCCGAGTGACTCCGCCACCACAACGCACGCCGAACCTCTCGCCCGAGTGATCCCGACGATCCCCACGCACGCCGAACCTCTCGCCCGAACGCAGCCTACAACCTCAACTCACGCCGAAACTCGTCCGCGTACAACCGGCATCTCCCCAAGCAATCCCGATCCATACCGAACGCTACTCCGACCTCAAACACTATTCCCACCGGAAGACAGACACGAACCAACATTGGTAAGGCTTCCTTCCATTACTATTTCAATACATTTCCATACATAGCATACAATGTAGACATCCGATACAAAGATGCATTTTTAAAAGCACACACACACACACAACATTTAAAGGATATTAGGGGTATCCGAAAGACTCGTTTTACGAGGCTACTTGGGTGAGCTCTAATATTCTAATATTCTCTTCCCGAGGAGTCATCTGACCTCCGAACTCAAAATCTCATCACACAAAAAACAGTTTAAAATTATCTTTAAACTGATGCCCTTTTTCAATGTTTTGGGCATAATAAAAACGGCGTGGCGACTCTACAAATGCGAAAACAAACGGCGAGACACCTCCAACGAAACGAAAAACGAACCGCCGCGAGGCGAGGGACAAAATGCCAGATGCCGGGGCGCGAACGCGCTGCCTCTCGGATCCGGGCTATTTCAGGAGGGAGTAACAATAGCCACGTTTTGGCTTTGTCTTTCAATGCATATGGGAAGCACTTCAGTCTCAAGTGCTCCGAGGTAACACCCTCTTTTGTAGGGAACCCACTCAAGGTAGACATAAATTCTCTCAAAAACGCTAACGCATCCTCACCGGCAAGGCCATAAAAATTAGGAATCATGTTAAAATATTGGCCTTTGATTTCATAGGCTAGTGCTGCATCGGGCAACACTATGCACGACACCGATGTGTCGACTCTTGGCCTGGCAAACACATTCATGACTTGGTCCGCCATTTCAAAATTAAAATTTTCTTCTTCCTCGGTGGAAGAAGTCTCTAGGTCACTTTCGAGGGGATTGCCCTCTGTTAAGTATAAATCTCGTAAATACTGACCCAACCTATTAATGTCGTCGTTCAATGGTTCCAGATTAGGATTCAAAGAACGCCGACCAAGCATGCACCGATTAAACAAACTTGTTAAAAATCACAACAAGTCCCCGGCAACGGCGCCAAAAACTTGATGGACGTAAATCCACTGTGTAATAAATTACCGAGCAAGTGTACTCGCTACCGGTGTAGCAATATGCACGAGCAGGGGTCGAACCACAGAGACTCGTTGGTTTTAACAAGTTAATTTAATTAGTGAAAAGTAACCAAAAGGGGGGGGTTTGTTTGTTTGATTTAAATTAAAAACTTAATTAAATAAAATACTAAAAACAAAAGCAATCAAGCAATCAAGCAACAAGAGACAAGGATTAAAATCAGATTAAAAGGAATTCATGGATTGGAGTTTCACAGTACCAAGGATTTATGCTATTTTTAAGAATAAAATGGTCAATTATTTCCTAGGGTTCAATCACAATAATAAGGGTTGAGACGGTTTGGTGTGCGATTTGCAACCCTTCTATTCCTGTTTATTAATCTTTCAATTACGTCGAATTAATAAACAAAGAATTCAATAAGAACAAAAGATAAAAAGAACCTAAACCTTCTTGACTCAGTTACGATGCCAATTAGATTTAATTATCAAAGTTTAGTCGGTGTTAATCAACCAAGTTACTGCATAAATCAACACTCACACAATTCACAAGTGACAATTGAATAGATTGACAACTCAGGAATTGAAAGAAAACCACTTTGATAAACAAGGAGAAATTAAATTGACCAATTAATGTTATAGCATAAAATCCTACTATTGCTTACATCCAGTCTATGAAATAAGAGATTTAGCTACTCATGTTCATCTCAAAAGACAAAAGATTGATGAGTAAAAAGAAAATACATAAAACCTGATTGGTGATGATGAACAACCCTTCAATCTTTGAGCCTTCCCAATTACCCAAAAGAAAATAAATCATAAGCCAAAAATGTCTCCAGCAGAAATCTATTTTAAACTAGGGAAAAAGGGGTGCCAAATTAGGAAAAGGGCATGAAATCCTCCTTAAGAAAGGAAACTGAATTGCTGGAATCGGGGGCATGGGCGGTCGCCCATCATGCCCTGGGCGGTCGCCCATGTAAACAGCCTCTGGCATCTTCGATCATCAACACACTTGGGCGGTCGCCCACCTGGTCCTTGGGCGGTCGCCCATGTAGACAGAGACTTCAACAATTTGATACTTCAGCTTGGGCGGTCGCCCAAATGGTCCTGGGCGGTCGCCCATGTAGACAGCGGTTTTGACCTTCAGCATTAATCACACATGGGCGGTCGCCCACCTTGCCTTGGGCGGTCGCCCATCACAACAGTGATTCCTCCAGTTTTCTTGACCAATTTGCTTCAACTTTGCTAACTTCCTGAACTATCAAAACACTAAAATATACATTAAATTCTCAAGGATTCGAACAGAAAATAAGCTTAGGAACATATCTTTTGGATGGGTAAAACCACATCCATCATGACCCTTAAACACCTTACCTGATACAGTCGTCCAACTAAGGCACGACTGGGCACGACCCATAGGGCACGACTCGTGCCCTCAGCAGAAATTCAAAAACAGAGCTGAAACTTCAGCAACTCCAATTGAAACATTTCAAGCTCATTTTTCCAGCTCAAATAAACTTATCAAAACCCAACTTTAGTTCCATGCAACCCAAAATGACCTCAACCATTTCCAACTTAGCCAAAAACCATTTTTTCATTTCCACGTTCCATAAAATGATCCAAAAATCACATTTAACCATTAGACAACAACAACAACAATTATAACTCTACATGAGCATGAAATTGAAGGGAAAAACATAATAACTTACTTAAAAAAATAATATGAAAACTTGAAAACTTTGATCGGATGAAATTGCCCTCCTTCTTCTCCCGAACACAACGGAACGAACGGATCGCTCAATGGATTTTCTAGAATTTTAGGGAGATTTTTAAGTTGAAAAGCTAGGGTTTGACTTTTGGACCATGGATTTTGAGATGAGGAAAATCTTTTGTTAATATGAAGTTTCTTCATCAACCATGGAGATAAACTTTAACATTTCTAATTAAGCTCCTCAACCTATTAACTATTTTCAACAACTAAATCCTTTATGTTATACTCTTTACACCCAAGCACCTCAAGGATTATAATAAGTTAATAATAATTTTCAAAAGTTACCATTTTAACTACATACTCCTAATATTTTCATTTACACATTAAATAATTATTTTTATTTTATTCATATATTTAAAATAGCATATAAGTTATAAAATACTATCTAACACATAATTGCTACCAACAAAATGCAAAACATATAATATGAAATGCACACCATATTTACCAATTCAAGCATCTATCAATTATGCCTAGGACTAGGGTCATGACATGACATGTCATTGCGATGTAGGTATACATAAATCATACTTTATTTTCTCGTTATAGTTTTTTCAACTGTTTTTTTTTATAATTTTTCTTTTTATGAAATTTCAGGTGGATCGGACCATTATATCTCAAGCAGGTTATTGCACATAACCTGCGAGACTATCGTGATCAGCTGGCCAAACTCACCGAGGATCAGGTGGTGTGCCAGCTATATGGAGATTGGCAAGATCCGGCTTATTGCTATCAATGACAGGCCATATAGATGTCGAGGGTACCTCTGATATGTTTCGAGAGGATAGAGTGGTACTTGTCGGATCGTGTTTTGATGAAGCTTGGCATGCTACAGGGGGTCCCGAAACCTTGCGACACGGGGAAGGAGTTGCATAGAATTGATCTTCGTGGAAATAATCTTGTGTTTGGAGTGCTCGCCATTAGCAGTATATAGCACTTTGGGGACAACAGCGAAATTTAGTGGTTGTGGGGGTCCCAGGCCATCAGCTTATGCATTACGCTGATCAATATATGCTATGGTATCGGAGCATAACATGGCTGTTTATGCATAATTCAATTCATATAGATGAGGTTGGTTATCGGTCGGCTGCCCCTTTCCTATAGGGTTTGGTAAGCATTTATATTATGTCTCTAGTTGACTTTTTTAACCTTAAACTTATTAACTTATGTCTCATTCTCATTCTTTTTGCTATAAAAATAGGTGCAAAACCTACAGCGTGTGCATATAACCAAAGAAGCCGGGATATCAAGGGATGAGGAGCAGCAGCTTCAGGCTTATCCGTCCCGACTTAAGGTGTGGAGGATGGTCAGAGATACGCTCACACATGTCAGGGAGCAGCAGCGACTTGAGGCAGAGGAGAGGATGAGACTTTTTAATTATCCTTTACAGTGGGGAGCTACTCAGGTGTAGGAGGCAGAGGAGAGGATGAGACTAGAGGTTGAGGAGGGGGTTTATTAAAGTTTTTACCCTCGCCACGACGCGATGCCACCGAGTTAGATTAGTGGGGTTACTAATGATGATGATGATTTTGTTAACACTCCACCTAGGCACATCAGGCCTACGACTTTTTACTCGCCAGTATATTCGGGAAGTAGATTTAGGGTTCATTTATCTACCTCACGAGCTGATATTCCACCATTCTCCGATCCGTCTGCGACTTCATCTGGTAGGGCACGTATTGAGGGCATTACACAAGCTCAACGAGAGAAATTTCAAAGAGAAGCTGAGATTAGAAAAGGGTATATGGAGCGGCATCCGACAAAGAAGTTCAACTCGTCTGCTTATGAAAGGAGGAATAAGTGAAAACTTGTTTTATTTAGTTGTAACAAAACATTTACATTATAGTTTTGTTTTGTAAAAACTTTTTATACTCTTGGTTATTAGTACAATTTGTAATAATTTGATTTTAGTTGTTTTTTGATTTTTTAGTACAGTTTATGTGTTGTTTTGAGCCTTTTATACATTTTGGTATGTTGTTTTGATCATTTAGTACAGTTTGGGATGTTGTTTTGAGCCTTTAGTACAGTTTGGGAAGTATTTTGTGTGGATTTTTTTTCAAGTGGCATTACAGCAGTTTGTTGCTGATGTGGAACTCACTTCCAGTGAACTCGCTACACCATGTAGCGATTTCACCAAACTCAGGTGTAGTGAGTTCACTAGAAGTGAGCTCCACAGTAACAACAAACTATAAAAAAGACAGAAACTGAAAACAGAAACATAATCTGTAAAAAAAATAGAAACTGAGAACAAAACATTTTTTATAAAACAACACAAACTGTAAGTAAAACAACACAAACGGAATAAACAATTGAAATTACATATAAGTCAAATACAAATTAAATACAAATTAAATCCAACAAGTCAAATACAGATTACATGAAAAACATTATACTCCCTATTGGTTGGGCATCTAAGACGATTGTAACCTTCTTGTTTCCATGTTGAGCACCGAGTCTTTCTTTTATCTGCTTGAAAGTCCATACAGTTTTGAAAGTGCCTTGATCTAGGTCGTTCGGACTTTGTATAACGTCGAAGGTTGGGATTAGAGAAAAAATGTGACACCAAACCATTCACATCCCAATAGTCCTCATGGTGGATTGGTTCAAATGTTCCCTTACATGTCTTGTAGTATTACCTAATAGTGTAAAATGGAGAAACAAAAGAACGACCATCAAGATGTTGTGCTTGGAAACATGCAAGAAGATGGGAACAAGGCATGTGATATGCAACCCATTTACCACATGTGCAGGTACACTCATTAAATCGGACAATTTGGATATTTCTACCTTTTTCACACCCCCGTTTCATGAGTGTTTAACCTCCTAACATGATGTGTCATACCTTTTTCGCTATTCTTCTGTTATCGATAATGAACTTTCTTGCTGAATTGGCGTAGGGGATTGATGTTTGGGTTAACAGGATTACCTCCTAAGGCATTAAGTGAAAACACATAAGTACTCCACACAATGGTAAAAGGCAGTCTCAATAATTGATGTTATTGGCATCCAACGGCCTCCTTTCTGTTGGTGTAATGCCCTAGGCTTTAGTTATGTTTAACTTAAAACCATTATGTATCATCTTTATCCTTGATTATAGAGAAAGTTTATTATTTGATTATTATATATTTTGCATATTTATAGTAATAATCTTCGTCCCTAATTATTAAGTGAATAATTAGTATAAATGTTAATGGATAATCATATGATGATTATATGCATAGAGATGCACATTAAATTTATGGGTACTTGTTAGAGAACAAGTGACTGGACTTGACCCGTATGAGATTTATATCATAGTCAAATGTCATAATTAAATCTCATATGGTCACTTCATTTAATCGCTAGACCTGATATTATCATAACCTTACATATGATGAAAGTCATGTTTGATTTTAGTCAAATGATATCTTAACACGATATTTATAAAGGCTATCTTTGGCATGATCGGATTCATGATGGGAAGGATGATAAGTCAAGATGGAATTTTTCCCTCGAAAGAGAGATGTTTTGCTTGGGCCCCTCGATGAGTGATAATAATGAAAGTGTATGGCCATACCCCAATGTGATTGGACTATCATTATACTCAAGATCGAGAAAGCATTGAACAAATACAAGTTGACGTGGACCATGACTTGTGTTCAATATAATATCGTGAGACAAAGGGAGAAATGGAAGTGTACCATTGGAAATGTGAACTCTTACGTTATATTAATTGGGTAGACATAATGGCTTGCTAGAGTCCGCTTATGTCTTATGAGGGTCGATATGATCGGACTCATTGCCAACATAATATAATCCTATTGGGTCACGCACAACTAGAATGAATTGGTTAAACCAAAGAAAGAATGATTGAGAGTTCCTGCATATGGCTTTGCTTGGTCGTGCGACTAACCTTGCCATATGGCATTCTGGGTCGTGCGACAGATCATGTCCATAGGACTTGTCTGGTCGTGCGGCACTTCGTGCCAAGAGGCGTTTACAGCTTAGTTTCCTAATACGATTAGGGCACTTATATTAAATACTATAGTAGTATAAATATGAGTCTGTGAGTAGCAAAAACCTAGTCGAATTTTCTCAAGAAAATCTCATCAAAAGTTCTCTCAATATTCTTCCATAGGTTTAAGAATCTAGCAATTCTCAAGAACTGTTCTTGGTTCATTCTTACGTGTGGATACTACTAGAGGGTCTTCACTCGTACAACGATCAAGGCCTAGAGTTCAAATTGTCCAAAGCAATCTGAAGATTCAAGTCTTGAAGATCGAAGTTTGTGATTAGAAATCACATTGATAATTGTTCGATAGCTCAAGAACGGAAAGCATTAAAGGTTGGTAAATTCTATCTCATATAGGAATTCAATTTAATTGTATAGAACGGACCTTAGGGCTCTTGGGTTTTATGTTATTAGATGCTTAATTCCGCTGCGTATGGACCCATAAAACCCAACACTTTCATGACACCATAAAAAACCTCAAACATGTTAGTAGTCATAATGTCATATCTATAACCACCATCATGCGCCAATGTCCACTTGCTGGCATCTAAATTCACAAACCATTTAATTGCCTCAGGGTTAATTAAAGGGATACTCTACAAGGTATATTTCAATTTCCTATCTTTACTTGCTTTACTTGCTCTCCAAATAAATGCTTCAAATCAGCCCCTATGTGCTTATCCAAGAAATTTGCTCGCATATATCTCAAGCAATATCGATGATGCACAAGTGGGCACCATGTATCTTCTGCTATAGTCTTAAGAATGTCGTGATGACGGTCGGATATCAAGCATACTTCACGAATCTTTATAATATGTCTGCAAACAAGATATAAGAACCAACGCCAATTCGCACAGTCCTCTTTTCAACAACAGCAAATGCAAGAAGAAGTATACTACCTTGGGCGTCAACACCCATTGCAATCAGTATTACCCCTTTATATCTACCATCCAGGAATGTACCATCAACAAAAATGACAGGCCGACAATGAACGGAAGCTTCAATACAAGGCTTAAATGCCCAGAACACCCGTTGAAACATGTGTAACTCACCGGGATGAAGAGGAGGGGGAGTATACTCAACAATCGTTCTAGGATTGTATTTTTGGATAGCTGCTAGGACGTGATGTAACCTTATATAAGATTCTTCCCAATCTCCTAATACTTCTGTAATTCCCTTCTGTGTTCCACACCATGCCTTCTTATAGGTAATTGTCTTGCCGTACATTTGACTAATGTGTGCAATAATAATCTTGACATCTCAATCCTTCTTAATAAGAAGAACTACTTGCCAACCAATAAACTTTGCATCTAGGTTAGGGTGATCTTGGCTTTCTCCAGAATATAAGCAATAATGAGGACCCTTGTACTTGGTCACTTCCCAATAGCTAAACTTCTTCCGACTCACATGAACATAAAAATTGTATGGAAACTTTTTCAATAGACATTCTATTGCCCAGGTATGAGTTGTGCTTTTTTCTTACCCTGAACTAGCGATTGGATTTAATGTGGTACCTCTTTATTTCAAATTGCGCCTCGTTCTTGTTGGGAAAGCGTATCCCTTTAGCAACTTCATCTTACTCTGGATCCCAATCTGGATAACTGGGTTGATTATGGGAGTCAATGAAGCCTTCTTCTTATCACGCAATATCACCAATATCACTATAAATAGGATAATCTGATTTCTCATACCTTCAATTTTCTGGCGCTTTATAATGAACCAAATGTGTTTCCACATTATCATCAATCGGGTCATCATCACCCTCTCCCAAATCTATATCAGAATCATTACTACACTCTTGATATTCATCATTAACATCATTTAGCATTGCATCAACATCAACATCCGTGTCTTCTTCTTCTTATTCTTCTTCATAATCTATATCATCGTCTGAATTCTCATCATCAACTGGATCATTTGGGCATTCCATGTTACCACAATTTGATGTTTGAGGTGATACAAGTGTTTGTGTACTTGGACCAACCCATGCATCACAGTAGCAATTTGGTGAATTCCCATAAAAGATCTCTATAATACGTGTTTCAAACTCTTCGTAACATCGATTTTCAATCAATTTGATGACCACATACAACTGCAAATTACTCATTCCCCAAAATTTAGTAGAAATATCGAACATTATATCCATACCCGAATCATCTTCAATATGAAAAGGAAAGTACTCACCAATCCCGCTATCAAATGAATGGGGATATCTACAAATAACTTTCAACTCATATTATGTCTGATTTACACCCATCACTTTATATAACTTATCAATCAATTGATTGTATCTCCATCTACAATGAGCCATAATCGCACATTTTTGCCCTTTCTGAAAATGAGGACCATCAAATGGTTGTTTATTATCACCTCCCAAATAGCATATGTGAAATTACCCGGGATTCGCGCGGAGCGAAGGTGGTTGTCTTTCACGGAGGGGTTGGTGTCTGAGACCTCGCTTCATGGGAAGGAACAAAATGAGGAGTCGCCACACGGTTTTTGTATTTTGAGCCAAAACGTTGAGAAACGGCTATTGTGAAAATGTGTCGTTTTTATTGGTAGCAAAAACTTAGGAAAAGGCTTTGAAAAGGGGGATCATTTTTATTGGCAGCAAAAACGAGTAAAAAGCTTTTAGTACCAGAGATTGTTAGGTTCGGAGGTCAAGTTACGTTTCGGGTAGAGTATTATGAGATCGCCCGAAACGCCTCGCATGACGAGTCTTTCTACCTTTCTCGAAATCGTGTGTGTGTGTGTGTCTTTTGGAATGGGGGCTTGAATGACAAGCTTAATCTTGGTTTGAATGACAAACGTTTGATTAGGTGACTTTTGAAAAGACGAGCGTTTGAATGACAAACGTCGGTTTTGAGTTTGAAATGAGCGTTTGCGTGGCAAACGTCGACTTTGAGTTGAAAATGAGCGTTTGCGTGGCAAACGTCGATTTTGAGACGGAAATGAGCGTTTGCGTGGCAAACGTCGATTTTGAGACGGAAATGAGCGTTTGCGTGGCAAACGTCGACTTTGAGTTTGAAATGAGCGTTTGCGTGGCAAACGTCGATTTTGAGACGGAAATGAGCGTTTGCGTGGCAAACGTCGACTTTGAGTTGAAAAGGAGTTCGAAGGTCGAACTCCGGTTTTTAAACCGGGCGCGTCATTGTTAATGATTTTTACGGGAAAAATGCGTATTAAATGATTTTAAGTGTCAAATGGCGGCTTTGAGTTTGAAGATGAGCGTTCGGAGGCCGAACGTCATTTCGCGCATTTTGAAAAAGAGTTCGACGGACGAACTCCGGTTTTGAACCGGGCATTACATTGTTAACGATTTTTTTACGGGAAAAATGCATATTAAATGACATGCGATCAACGAATCGGGTTGCGACTCGGACTTTGAAAAGTAAATACTATCACGATCCAAACGGGTCGGACTTTGTAAATGACAGTATTTAAAGTGCGGTATCAACGGAATCAAACGATCCGGATTCGTAAATGACGATCAACGAGGCCAAACGGCTCGGAATTGTAAATGACGATCAACGAGGCCAAACGGCTCGGATTTGTAAATGACAGGAATTAAATGACGATCAACGGATCGATCGATCCGGAATTGATAAATGACAATAAAAGTAAACGGAACGGGGTCGGAACGCCGTTTTAACCCGTGATTACTTCTCTTACGGAAAGAGAAGAGGATCGAGGGGCTAAAACGTATCGGACCCCGTTAGACGGAGGCGTCTACATTTCGATAACGACGTTTGAAACGGTTATAGCGACTGGCGCGTAAACCGAGACGGAACGGGAGATTTAGAGAGAGGGAGTTATACCTATGACTAGGGTTGACTCCTTTGGCTCGGGAGGTGTGTACGGGACACGGAAAGTGATTCAAAAGGTTGTTTCGAAGTTGTAAGGGGCGTATTTGATCGAAATACGAAGGTTTCACGCGAATCGAGACAGAACGGGAGCTCGGGAGGGGTAAAAACTGCTTAGGCCGTGGGGTAGAGTGATTTTGGGAGTCAATTTTCTCTTTTTTTTGTCTTTGACAGCAACTTCTATTTATAGGGTGAAAATTTCAGTAGGAGTCCGGACGGACTTGGACTGAATCCAGGGGGTTTTTGGGTATTTTGGAAATCTGAGGGACTTGCTGGCAATTTCAGGAAAAGTGCACAGGGAGTCCAGCCGGACTAGGCTTGCAAATCAGGGGTATTTTGGTCTTTTCCCTTTGAATTTGATTGAAGGGTGACTAGAGGGAGGTGGCATGGCTGCCACGTGCCCCTCTGAGTCACCAGCTTTATGGGAATTTGTTCCCCGGTCCCGGTTTTGTCCGTTTTTTAAAATAACAGTCCGGGAAATGTCCGAAACGCCCCCGAAAAGTGCCGGAAAATGCGTTTTTCAGGGAAAGCCGTGCTTTTACGTGTGATGACACGTGTTAAGTACGGTTCGACGTCGGGATGCACGGGGCAGTCCCGGGACGTCTCGTTGGCACAGCAACGGGGAGTTTAACGAGTTCCGGTTAACCTGGAGCGGACCAGTTAACGGATTTCGGTTAACTTTCTGACGGATTTGGACGATCCGAATTTGGGTACTTACAGCTTAGCCCTCGGCGACGTCTCCTCCGAAGGAGGCGGGTCGTCGAAAAGATAAGGATCCAAATCGGGATGCCTTACTTTGAAAGAGACCTGGGCGGTCAGCTGGCTGGACCCTTAGCGAAAAGGATTCCTACGTATCCCGAGCGGGAATCAAGCCGATCGTAGTTCGAAAAGGGGGCAAGGGCCGCGCATGGGGACCTTGACCTGAGCGAGACTGTTAGGAGGCGTCTAAACCTGGATGAGACCATTCGCGAGGTACCTGTACCTGAATGGAGACTGTTAGGAGGCGTCTGAACACAGGACTTCGAAACCTTTGAGGGCGTGTGGCGCCTCAAACCGGAGTTGCGATGCTGACGAGGGCGTTCGTGCCTTGGGTGCTGGGCTTATTGCTGTTGCCGCTTATCCCGCTGGGACGGGCGTTCGGAGCTTACACCCCGAATGGCCGAAGAGGGATTGTTGCAAGGCGTTCGTGCCTTGGGGTTCGGGCTTATTGTTGTTGCCGAAGAGGGATTGTTGCAAGGCGTTCGTGCCTTGGGGTTCGGGCTTATTGCTGTTGCCGGTGAGGTGGAACGATCGGGCTTACGACTGGCGGCCGGGGAGATGAATGTTCACTTGCTGAAGTGAAAAGGTGTTCGGGCTTACGAGGATGGCCGAAGAGGGATTGTTGCAAGGCGTTCGTGCCTTGGGGTTCGGGCTTATTGCTGCTGCTGGTGAGGTGAACAACGAGGGTCTTGATAGGAGAGTGGAGGTCGGACCGCGAAGGTCGGGATTAACTGTTTGAGATGGGACCGTGAAAGGTCGAGATGGAGGATTTGAAATCGGACCGTGAAAGGTCGCGATTGAGACTTGGAATCGGACCGTGAAAGGTCGCAGTTGAGGATTGAAATCGGACCGTGAAAGGTCGCGATTGAGGATTGAAATCGGATCGTGAAAGGTCGTGGTTGAGAATTGGAATCGGACCGTGAAAGGTCGTGGTTGAGAATTGAGATCGGACCGTGAAAGGTCGCGATTGAGAACTGGAATCGGACCGTGAAAGGTCACGATTGAGAATCGGACCGTGAAAGGTCGCGATTGAGAATTGGAATCGGACCGTGAAAGGTCGCGATTGAGAATTGAAATCGGACCGTGAAAGGTCGCGATTGAGAATTGAAATCGGACCGTGAAAGGTCGCGATTGAGAATTGGAATTGGACCGTGAAAGGTCGCGATTGAGAATTGAGATCGGACCGTGAAAGGTCGCGATTGAGAATTGGAATCGGACCGTGAAAGGTCGCGATTGAGAATTGAGATCGGACCGTGAAAGGTCGCGATTGAGAATTGGAATCGGACCGTGAAAGGTCGCGATTGAGGATTTAATGGTGAAGACCATTATTAAATTTTAACGTCAGGAGACGGAGTAGTAACTGGAATGTCCGGAGACATGGTTGAACGTTTGAATGTCAAATGTCAACTGGACTGAATTTAACGTCAGGAGACGAGCGTTAGTGAAAACTAACTGGGAATTTATCCTCGGGGGATGGGGTGTTAGAAATGTCTAACTGGGGGAAATTTTACACTTTTGGGGGTCAAAAGTGGTAAAATTGGAATTGCCAAAAGTTGAGGGACCAAAATGGAAGGAATCTTTTCCTGGTGCAGTAAGAGTCCGGCCGGACTTTTACTGAAATTGAAAATGCCCTTATCAGCGCCGAGGCAGGAGAAAGAAAAGTCATTTTCTTTCATAAATTCCGGCGAGAAGGAGAGAGAGGAGGGAGAAAAATCCAACCCAAATTGCAAGGTTTGCTCGTATTTGTGAAGGAAATTTGCTATGGAGGGTGAAGGAGGACCAATGGCTCGCCACGGAAGGACCGATGACGAAAGAACTCGGTTGGTTCGGACCATTCGAACCATTGTTCACCCATTGAATCCGGCGGAGTTTTATCCGGCGAGGGACCGCCACAACTCCAAGGGAGGGATCGAAAGACAAGTAAGCTTCCTACAAATTCCATTAATTTTAAGAATGTGCATTCTTTAAATGTTAGAAATTTGTTAGGAATGAACTTAGGGATTTTGGTGCCCGAATTGGGGCTTTTGACTTTGCTATGAACCTTTGTCGAAATTGACTAGGATGTAGTTCAATTGACACTATGGGTGGATGACATAAAAATTTTGGTCGCAAAATTCCATGTCTAGATGCATTTTCCAAAATTAAAGTAGCTTTAATTCAGGACGGAGTAAATTTTTGAAAAATTCGAAAGAATTTGAAAGTTCCGGATTCGACGGAGTTTTTGAAAGATTTTGAAAGTTCCGGATTCGACGGAGTTTTCGAAATATTTTGAAAGTTCCGAATTCGACGGAGTTTTCGAAATGTTTTGAAAGTTCCGGATTCGACGGAGTTTTCAAAATGAATGAGAATATACGTAGGAAATGAATGAGAACCGTATCTGCATTGCATCCTTTTGACATGCGTTGGTGCATTTCTTTTGATGTTGCTTCTGTGCTGTTTGTCTGCAGGGGACAGGGACGGTTAATACTCATAACCAGAAGAGTCGGGGTGCCTTTGAGGCGGTGCAAGCATTGTGGGACATTATCCCGGACGTGGCTCGAGAGGGAGAGAGGAGTCCGCGACAGCTGGTGCTTGACTCCGGGCAGGTCCATGTATGTTGCGCTGAGCGAGTATTGGTGGGATACGACCCACACTTTCCATTTCAGATGGGGGGAGGCGACGGTGACTCCCACGGATTTTGCCGCTATCACTGGGTTGCCGACTTACATCAACACGCTGGTGTGGGTTGACGGTTATACCCGGAGCAGCTTGTCCCGGGCAGCTGGGTTTTGATATTACCGATGCCAGGGGCTTAAGCATTCGGCACAGCCGATGGAGAGGCATCTCGGAGGCGGGTGTCGCCGCTTATCCTGGCCGGGTCCTTGAGGATGACCGCGGAGCGTCCGGCTCGAGGGTTCCTTTGGTTTGCGCTGTCGCCTGACTTTATTCCCGACTTCGACACGTCTTGTCACTTCCCTTTGCTCGGGTCGCCGGTAGACTTGGATGCCGTGAGGGGGTTTGCGTGGGGGAGGCTGGACCGGCCGAGCTCTACCATTCCCCGGACAGTTCTCGCGGGGAGAGGAGCACTCATTTAGCCGCTTCACGCCGTCTTGGATGTAAGTTCACGTACTTTTTCTCTTCCTTGCCTCTTTTATGTACTCGTATGTATCTCGCTTTGTAGCCGACATAACTTTCCATTCTCTTGGCAGTCCGGTGCTACGAGGTGTTCCAGCCCGCAGCTTGGGACATCAAAGAGCCGTACCGTCCCCTGTTCCCTGCCATGCTGGTTTGGCAGAAGAAGGCGAAGAGGGCGGTCTCGTCGAGAGTTGGCACTCGAGTGTCATACGAGGAGATATCTCTGGCACTGAACCGGGAGTTCTCTGAGAGGATCCAGCTTGACTCTGGTGGAGTAGGTTCGATCATGTCGCGGTGCAGATTGCCAGCGAGACTACACGGCGGCGGAAGCTCCTGGTGGGACTTCACTGCGACGCCATGTATCTGGGGGAGAGGGTGACTCGTCAGCATAGGCAGGGATCCCTTCCTTTGGTGTCGGTGGATCCTCCTTTGTACATGCAGCATCCCCGGGAGATGCCCATTGATGAGCTGGAGGGGTACATACAGGGCGTGTACTACACCGAGTACATCATAGCGGGGGCCGCCTATGATGTTTTCTTGAGGATGAGGCTGAGGAGCCCGCAGTGCAAAGATAGAGAGGGCGAGGTCCCCGGAGGTCCTCGAGATTTTCCGCTCCCGCGAGCTAGGCTAGCGTACGAGGGCCGGGATGGTTCGCGTAGGCGACTTGTGATCCCGCTTCCTACCGAGCCGAGACCACGATACAGGGCGGACCCCAATGCTTCTAAGTGAGCACCTTTTTGATTTTCTCGCATTTGATAGTAGCATTCTCGCACATGTTGCATCTCGTACTTTCGCTCGCTTTCGATGACTTTCCTAGTTCGCAGTATCTCGGCCGTGACGTATAATGACGCCATGAGGCCGGGTGGACGGTGGTCCGCCACGCTAGGAGGCTCGTGGAGTTCATGCGGTGCGCTTCCCGTGAGGAGCTGGGACGTCCGTGATCTGGGGCCGTTCTAGGCCGAGAGATTCGCCTCGCTCCCACACTGCTGGGAGGACTTTACACAGGGCTCGCGCTCGCGGCGGAACTGGCCGGATTTGGAGCTCCTTCTTCGCGCACTCTGGGCGCGAGAGAGGGAGTCCCTCGAGTTCACGTACTCCGAGGAGGCCCTTCGCCTATTCCCTACCGGGAGGAGTTCGGCGAAGTTCCCGTTTGCGACGGATCCGGCACGCGGAGTAGTACATCGAGTGTACGGATGACTTGAGCGGGACTCGCAGTAGTCCCCCTTTACCGCTTTCTTTCTTTACCGCTTTGTTTAGACAAAATGCATGTATTTGTCAGAACAAATTTTTATTTGAACCGTATTTGCAAAAAGGCGCCCGTGGGGCGGAACTCCGTACTTCGCATATTTATTCTCGTGATCGCCTTCGTTATTTTTGGCAAATAAGGAAGTAGGTTAATCAAAAATAAATAAAATGAGAAATGCATTAAAAATTGAACGGGTCAAAAATTAAGCATGTATGCACTAATTATTAATTATTTGCATCTGCTGCACGAGCCCTGGCGGAAGGGATACTCGATATTTGTTGCATGAAACCATGGGTAGCACGCGTATTTCTCAAAGGTGAACAGGAGCGGCTTGGAAATGTTTCCAATTTAGGGCAACTGGTCGCAGAGTTGACCAAGTCAATCGGCAGTAGGGAGTCCGGCCGGACTTGGAATGAATTTCCAGATTCTTTAAATTGCGCTTCGCTTTGCAATTGGTGAGAAAACTGCGCATTGCTTTGTTCATCTGGCTGAATTCCTTTCCATTTCTTCAGGTTCCCTTCAGTTTCTGACATGGCTCCCCTTCCCAAGTTATCGTCTCGGATGCAAGAGCGATATTTGGACAACTTTCACCGTGGGTACTGAACCACACGAGGCGTAACAAAAGGTTTTTCGAAGGTCAAGCATGGGATTAAATCGTGCGGGCTTTCAAGGAGCCTGGGCGCGATTGGGATCTTTGAGAGCCGCGTCTCTGGCTCGGGGACGCACGGAGGAATGTGTACAGCCTTTTCGTACAACGAAGTCACTCCTACGTTTGAAGATTTCCCGGGCCATTCTGGGAGGACCCGAGATGGAACAAATAGTTCTTCCGTATGTCGTGGCACGGCCACCGTTGAGAAGCTAGTGTCTTTGCTGGGTATCTCTACCGAGAAGCATACGGATGCCGATACAGATACCGATTACGTTGACATTTCGGGACCGCCCGAAAGATTTGCCAAGCCGAGGGGAGCGTCTTTCATGGGACGCGTCATTGCTCGTGCATGATCGCTACTCGTTCACATTCACGTCTTCGGGTGCGTGCCATCACAAATCCGGACCCGGCGAGGCAAAGCCGGAGTGGGGGAGACATCGTGCCATTGGTCTCTGGGCGAGACGCTCTCGGGCATAGGCCGATGGCGACCGCAGCCGATACATGTGGGGAGGAGTCCCGCTATGCCGACCATGCTGGCCGAGGGAGAGGCCGCAGATGATGCCCGAGGTGCCAATGCCTTGTGACGCTGGGTCCTTCTCGCGACGTCCTTCCGGTGATGTGGGCAATCAGCCGAGCCGGAGCTCGGGATGGCCGACTTTGCACGCATCACTTGCGATGGTGGGTTCCCCATTGGAAGGTTACGTAACTTGTAGAGACCGGGCTCAGAGGGTACTGCTGATTGTCGAGAGCGTTTGGGCCGTTCTGCACGTCTTTCTATATTCCATCATTGGTCTCTCGCGGCAAGACGTGCCGGGAGCAGACAAGCATTGGACCGATCTCGAGTTATGCCGCTACCTTTGAGGTGGGATTCCTTTGCGGATGGAAGATCCTTCGACTTTCTATCAGCTGACACCCTGGTGGCAA